>JAAAWM010011057.1:0-2500 GCA_036873465.1 Thinopyrum obtusiflorum | reverse complement strand
CCCCCCCCCCCCCCCCCCCCCCCCCCCCCCCCCCCCCCCCCCCCCCCCCCCCCCCCCCCCCCCCCCCCCCCCCCCCCCCCCCCCCCCCCCCCCCCCCCCCCCCCCCCCCCCCCCCCCCCCCCCCCCCCCCCCCCCCCCCCCCCCCCCCCCCCCCCCCCCCCCCCCCCCCCCCCCCCCCCCCCCCCCCCCCCCCCCCCCCCCCCCCCCCCCCCCCCCCCCCCCCCCCCCCCCCCCCCCCCCCCCCCCCCCCCCCCCCCCCCCCCCCCCCCCCCCCCCCCCCCCCCCCCCCCCCCCCCCCCCCCCCCCCCCCCCCCCCCCCCCCCCCCCCCCCCCCCCCCCCCCCCCCCCCCCCCCCCCCCCCCCCCCCCCCCCCCCCCCCCCCCCCCCCCCCCCCCCCCCCCCCCCCCCCCCCCCCCCCCCCCCCCCCCCCCCCCCCCCCCCCCCCCCCCCCCCCCCCCCCCCCCCCCCCCCCCCCCCCCCCCCCCCCCCCCCCCCCCCCCCCCCCCCCCCCCCCCTGCACCCACACACTTCGTCTTCCTCCAGAAAAAATCACCACACAGCTCAAACCCGTATTCTAGCTCATTTTGCTGTGATTTTCGATCTCCTTGCTCAAAGCTCCATTCACAAAACTGCTTTGGGGGATTGTTCTTCGGTATGTGATTCCTCCAATGGTCCAATTAGTTTTTTTTCTAGTGCTTTATTTATTGCAAATTTTTGCTGCTTAGGTGATCCTGTTCTTGAGCTTGCATGTCAAATTTATATGGTCCCAAGTAGTTCTAATGCATGATATAGCCTCTAGGCACTTGTGGGAGTAGTTGCTATCAATTTTGTTGAGTTTGGTTCACTTCTATTTTGAGTTACTAAAAATTTCAGAAATTTTCAGAGAAAGAAAATGATGAAGAGATTGTTGAGGGGCTCTTCGAGCCGAAGCTCGAAGGATAAGCAAAATGAGGAGAATATGAAGCCCAAATATAATCTCCCTTTCACTGCGGAGGTTCGGCCGTGTGAATGGCCTTGTGATGAGTTCTTAAAGGCAGCCGGGATTCATGATGATTTTTATTACTTGGCTGAGAATGCAGGCCTCACCGACTTCCTCCACGACCAACGCGAACAGTATCTCCTACTCACTAATATTTTCGTGCAAAATTTTCATTTCCATGCTTGGAGATCACCACCTTCAGTGGAGTTTCATTTATATGATGAAGTTAAGGAGATGTCCCTATATGATTTTTGTCGGGTATGGAAGATACCCTTTGAGGGCAGCATAGAGGAACCACACCGTAATGATGTGGAGGGATTTATTAATGAAATTGCTGTAGGGGAAATGAGGAAAGTTTCAGGTGCAAGAATTACTAGCATACATTTTCCTGTTCTACGTTACTTTTCAATATTTGCTAGTAGATGCTTGATTGGTCGCGGGAACAGTGGAAATCTTAGTGCTCCTGATATTGTTATTTTGCGCCATGCTTTGTTTCATGATACAACTTTCAGTTTAGGCGCTATTATTGCTAAATGATTAAGTCTGAACCATACAAAGGGCCCCATCTTTGGTGGTATCTTTGCTTCACGCCTTGCTGCACACTTTAATATACCTATTAGGCATTATGAGAAAGAAGAAAAGTTGATGCCCCCTGTCTTTCTAAATTATAAGAGTATGGTAGCACATGATTTTATTGTGAAAAATAAGAAGAAACTGCTTAAGTATAATTTGATATTTGATAAAAATTATTGTGAGATTATTACCTTGCCTGCGCCCTCTTTGTTTAACATATTTTCAGGCACGTATCTCATTTTGCCGGAGGTCATCCACACGTACTTGAGCGCGGCACCTGCTCCAGAGGCTGAGCCGGAGCCACCACTTGACCCTTATCGGCAGTCTATCTATCAGTGGGATCCGGAGGAGATCGCCAACCAGTGGCACCCCGAGGGTCCTTCTCAGTATACCGGAGAGAGCAGCTTCGATCCGTGGGCGTAAACCAACTTAGTCCAAAAGCCTAAGCTTGGGGGAGTACGTATTTCTCACCGATATTACATTCATGTTCACACACTTATTCCAGTTGTCGGTGTTCATACTTTTTCATTGTATTATCCATGCTAGTTTATTTTCTTTTCTTGCTTTCTTCTTGTGTGTTTGAAAAACCTTAAGAAAAACAACAACAAAAATTATTAGTTGTAGCTTTTAGCTAGTTTACTTTCCATGGTTGTAGTAGTAGTAATTAAAAAGAAAACCCAAAAAGATTTCTCGTTCTTCTTTTGCTTGTTGGGAGCTTTCCCGTGTAAATAGTTTTATTTCTTTTCTTTTTTCTAGGGGTCGAGAGGAGAAGACCATGATGAAAATGTTGAAGTGGCTCTTATATGCATTATTGTTGATTTAACCAAGAGCACATATTACCTTGTCTTCTCCCTTGTATTAAAATGCTTGCAGATTCCAGTTTAGTCCAATGCATGTGCACTATTATTATTATCCACACCGTTCGGTCGTGCAAGTGAAAGGCAATAA
>JAAAWM010011056.1:0-60504 GCA_036873465.1 Thinopyrum obtusiflorum | reverse complement strand
GCCGCAGGCGGTTGGGGCTTAAGGCGCTCCGCACTTGCCCTTTGGCTTCACCTCGAAGCCAAGTCCTAGCGCGCCTTGGGCCTGGGGGCTACTGTCGGTGTCCTGGGAATGGGGGTACCCAGACTTGCCTGCCTGTGGCCGATGGCGTGGCTCCACCAATGGCCTGGTATGGCCCATCTTCAGCAGCAACCACTCAAGACACTCGCGAGGGGCCAAGCCTCGCGAGGCGGACGACACCAAGACCTCCTGGGGGGCAGCCTCGCTAGGCTGGCTCCCGAGGAGCGGAGATATCTATGCAAGGGGCACCTCGCGAGGTTCACGTGACGTGAGCCATGACGACCAAGGCCAGGCTGGCGCCAGGCGGGCGCCAGCGGGCGCAGTGTACCAGTTTCCTCTTTGGTGCTAAAGAGGCAAGTGCAGGCGAGGAGTCCCGAGGCATCAGGCAAAGGTTTCCATATCGGTGCAATGAGACCAAGACCAGCAGGATGGCAGGACGGAGGTCACCGCGGAGCCCACAACAGCATCACCACTAGAGCCTTTGGCAGGCGAACACCACCTTTTGTCAGGATAGCTTTTACTAGTTGTCTCCCTTCAAAATTGGTCGTTGTGGGATCCCTTCCCGCCTACATTTGGGAAGAGGACCAGGGCCTCTATAAATAGGACTAGCCACCACCATAGGAGGCAACTCATCTTGGATTGGATTCATTCCACCAAGGCCACCTCCCCAGCTCACCGAGCTCAAGAACACCCCTCCTGAGGAGGCTGTTCATACCTTGTACTGGTTCATCCTCAGTCTACAAGGCAATCCACCACACCACACTGGAGTAGGGTATTACACCACAACGGTGGCCCAAACTAGTATAAACACTCGTGTCTCTTGTTCCTTGAGTTCGACGAGATAGGCCTTGAGATTGTTGTGCGAGCGTACTAGGGAGAGAGAGTTCTTCGTGGGCACCCAGAGTTTGAACCTCAAGGGTTTGCCGGAACCCAGAATCCGACAACATCAACCATACAAAACATGGCCATTGCAAGCGGTATTGGTAAGATTGAGCTGGTCAGATCATACTTGGTAAGTCCTGGGGGGTAGTCGCTGGGGCACTTCATCTGGGCCAGAGCCTGCACCAATTCAGTGGCGGCAAAGGCGAGGTGTTCCTCCGGGTCAACACGCACAGCGGCCATCACGGCATCAACCGCAATCAGTTCCTCGTCCTCCACGTGATATGTGGTTGGGCTTGCATGGCAATGCTCTATAGGTAGGGGCGCTGGGGATTTGGAGGCATGAGGATGTTTCACAGGCGCCATTTAAGGAATCAGGTCGGGGCCGTGATAGAGATCGGTGGGTTGCCTGACTGGATCGATGATGCTCGGGTAGAACATAGATGTGGTTGAAGATGTGGTTGCGACAACGACGGTTTGAGCTGCCGGGGGGTGGTGGCGGCGTGGGGGGAGATACTGCGGAAATTTGATGGGTGGAACTTAATACACTAGATGCATGCTGGATAGCGTTCAATGTGTGGAGTAATAGTAGTAGATGCAGGGAGGACTCTGTCTACTTGTCTCAGACGTGATGCCTATATACATGATCATTGCCTCGGATATCATCATAATTATTTTCTTTTCTATCAACTGCCCAACAGTAATTTGTTTACCCACCATATGCTATTTTCAAGAGAGCAACCTCTAGTGAAAACTATGCCCCCGGGTCTATCTTTTATCATATATAAAAACCAAAAATACCTTGCTGCGTTTTTTATTTATTTATTTTATTTTGTATTTTGTGTGTGATCTATCTATCAAATACCGTTCAATTTAATCTTGCTCGTAACCATCGAGGGATTGACAACACGTTGTTCGCGTTGGGTTGCAAGGATTTTGTTTGTTTGTGTGGAGGTGCTGCTAAGGAGTTGTTGCTTGGTTCTCCTACTGGATTGATAACCTAGGTTCTTAACTGAGGTAAATGCTTATCTCTACTGTACTGCATCATCCTCTCCTCATCGGGCAAATCCCAACGCAGTTCACAAGTAGCATGAAGTATTTCTGGCACCATTGCCGGGGAGACATCATCAACATCTATCAAGTAACTATGCCTAAACTTTCATCTCCTTGCACTTACTTTATTTGCCATTTGCCTCTCGTTTTCATCTCCCCCACCTCTAAAAAAGGGTTTTACAAAAAATACAAAAATAAGTTTCATTCTCCTTTTTCTTGTTTGCTTCTTTGCTTGCTTGTTATCTTGTTTGTGTAGCCATGATGTCTCAAGAATATTATCATTATTTTTCCTATCTTAATATATTGGTCAAAATCGAGAAAAATACTAAGGATTACATGTTTATGCAATTTGAGCATAACAATTTTCTTACCAAAGAGCTTAAAGAACACTCCATTTTCCTTGACGCTATTGCAAAACAACTTGATCATGTTAGTGAAGAGTTGCTAATCTTCAATCTCAGTTCGCCCATACTCAAAATTTGCTAGGAAAAATGTCTAATGCACAAGCTACGCTAGTAAATCAAATGGTAGCTAAGCCAGAATCATTAGCACTTAGTAATGATGTGGATATTAAAATGATTGGTGTTTCATCTATTGATTCCTTGTTTAGCAATATAAAACATGATGAATAAAGACTGAAGAAGAGTCAACTTTAGCTAGAAGGTGTCCCCATAATTCAGAGGGTGAAAATCTTAATGAAAAAATTGATAAAAGTGGGTTCGGAGAGGTAGAAATTTTAACTTGTGATGTGCCCACCCTCTTGGATTACAAAGACTCTAATTATGATACTTGTTCTTTGATTGAATGTATTTCTTTGTTACAATCCATGCTAGATTCACCCAATGCTTATGGACAAAATAAGGCGTTTACTAAACATATTGTAGAAGCAATGATGAGAGCTTTAGAAGAAAAGTTAGAATTAGAGATTTCAGTTCCTAGAAAATTATATGATGAATGGGAACCCACACTACTGCAGGATGCTCCTAACATGACACTACAATCAGAGACCCTTCGATGAAACTATGTGCGATACATTAATCGCAAACAAAGTTGTAAAAAAATCATTAAAAAGATGTAAAACGTTTGCGATGGCGGATACATCAAACACAGTTCAGATTTTAGTTGCATGTGCGATGCGGGGCATACGGTTCACTTGAATTAACTATTTGCGATGAGCATAACAGCCGAAACGGTCAGATAGATGAAAGTGTGTGCGATACATGGCATATAGTTCACTCGGATGAACAGTTTGTGATTAGGCAACACAACAGAAACAGTTAGCCAGATCAAGGTGTGTGCGATATACGGCATACAGTTCACTCGGATGAACTGTTTGTGATTGGCCAACACAATAGAAATGGTTCAGCTTAACAAGATGTGTGTGATACGCGGGAAACAAAGTCTGGGAAGGACAATAAGAACACAGAGGATTCCTGTTAACAAGCCGTGTGTGTTGTGAGAAAAGGATTGCTGGTATACAATTGTGAGTGATTGGTGAAATCATCACCGACGGGTTCCATTGTTTAGTCTGTGTGTGATGTGATTTGCTCTGTCCGCACAACATCTACACTCTGTCTATAGAGCATCAACATATATACTTAAAAAATAGCATTGCATAACCAAATTGAGCATACAGTTACACAAGTGACTACACACGTAACATTTCCAGACACCAAAGTAAGCAATTACATGCATACTAAACTAGGAGAAACGAGGATCTAATCATCTACTTCTTGTTGTGACAATGCTTGCCATTGCTTTGCTTCCAGCTGGATCCCTGGATGTTTTAGGGAAGGAGGCACTTCCTCACGTCAATGATACGCCCGTACATCTCGTAGCTCATCTACGCCTCCTCGGTCGCGTACACGATGTGAGCTTTGTCGAGTTTCTCCAACCAGGCCGACTGCCAGGCACACTTATCCTTATTGCAAGGGTCCCTCATGTATCTGTAGTAGGGATCAATGATGGCCTCGGCGAGGTGAACCAGTGAGTCCTTCTCATGCTTCTTTCTACCCCAGATCTTGTATTGGCCCTGGATGTCAACAAGATTCTGGCAGGCGATGCCCGAATTCTTGAGCACCTTTACATCGTTGGTGATGTCCATCGCAGCGAACATGTAGTGGGGGTTGTTGAGAAACCTGGCGAAATGCTCGCCAGGCCCTGTGGCCAGTCAGTAGTGGTAGACGAGGACATAATTGCGCACGCACATTTGGGCGACGCGACCTTGGAACAAGACCCGACACAAGCGTGGGTGTACTCGAGGTCGAACCCGACCACCTTGTACTTCTCCTCAGCAAGCAACAACTCCATGATGTGGATGGAGTGCTCCACCCAGACCGGGTTGTTGTACCACCGAGAGCTCCATGAACCTTCTGTGGGTGTCCACCACGACATGCATGGTGAGCTGCTTCTCGTTGTCGGCAGCCACTCGAAGCGCCATTGGAGCTGTGCAGGATTCCCTCTTAGAATTTGTCGTGGTGGGTGTGCTTCTTGTAATAGTGGGGCGCGATCGAAATCTTGAAGAGACACAAGGGTTAAATGGCCGATGTAATAAAGGGGGACCGGCCGGCCTGTAATAGTCACGTCTTGTCACCGCGTTCATAGCGGAGGATTACACTGCATGCTTGAGAACCCCACACGCATTTCGTTTGACCACGCATGGGATCGAAGAGGCGCCAAATATATTGTTGGTGAGCCTGTTCCTACGCAACCGCGCAGTTTACTGCGCAAGCTTCCCGCCTGGCTAGTTTGGCCATGAGTCTGCTAGAAGTGGGGCAAATCATGGGCGTTTATTGGCTAAAAGCTTTGTAAAAACAAAGTGTGTGGAATGACTTCGATGATAAGTTTATCAGTGGGTGATGAAGTCAAAGTTACACAGAAGGGTTATGATGGACACTCGAGTGCGATAATTAATTCTACGCTCTACAAGGCACACGGTTGAAGAAACCAATTGTGGGCAATAATGTCAAAGATCGCAGTCGGGTTAGCTATACAGATCATTTGCGATGAGATTGACAAGGGAAACACATTTGAGAATGGTTAATAAAATCTAAGTCCATTGCATATTAAGGTCAAAATAGTACTACCAATATATGAGTCTCGTACGATGCCATTCCAACAATTGTACCACTAATATTAACACTTGTAAGGTTGGTTTCGAAACCTCATCATTTTTGCAAAGGGATCCACCACTGAGAAGTCATGTATGGGGTTGACACAATAACTTCCGATTACTTTGTCAGCTGAAGTTTCAAAATGAAATTCAGCTTTTTAGTAGCCTTTTCCATTCTGCCGTAGCCGCCGGCGCTGATCAACAAACCATTCATTTTTGCGAAATAAATGTAGGGAAAACCTCATTACCTTCAGCACCCTTGCTCTGACAACAAAGAACCTGGCGAATATAATCTCCGGTAAGGTCCCTCGGTATCAGTTCAAAGTAATTTTTGAGAGATGCAGATCTAGGCATGCGATGTGATTGTTATATTGTATCACATTATCCACCACCGGGCCTAATCTTATCTGCAAAAGAAGAAAATGTGTTAGTGCCTAGTTGGTTTGCAGGATTTGTAAAATGCACTAACGTGCCATCTTCGATCCGACATGATTAACATGGGAATTTGATTACAATCTAGAAAAAATGTAGCCTTCTTCACACGGTTAACATGGACACTCAAGTGGATGAAAAATTCCCTAAGAAAGGTAGTACAGATGAATCCAAAGGAAAAAATGCTTATGGATTGTAACCATATGGATCAAGCAACCAATATGGGGGGGGATGTATGTACTGAAATCCTCCAAAATTCCTTCAGAAATCGTAGTACATTGTCATTTGGGAAAAGGTGTCAAAAATTGAACTCCCCTATGGTTAATTTAACAGGAAAGGAACATCGCCTTGATATATAGCTTCTCCAGGCACGGTAAGCATCTCTGGAAACTGACAACTTGGTCCAGGTTGGGGCCGATGGATTTTAGTGCCAACACCTTCACTGTGCGCAGATTCGGGGTCAAGCTTGTCGGAATCATTTTCTGGATGACAAAAGAACATACATCTTCAAAAGTAGAAATAATGTTAATTTCAAGAAGGAGAGGTAGAAGGCGACAGTTGTACCTGAACGGGTGGGGATCCAATAAAAAGTTGGGAGTATTTGTCAGACGAGTAGCCCACCACTGTCAATTTCAGCGTAGAAATGACACTGATTGTTGTTGGACCTTCTTGATCAACTACAAGTAATCTCTCAAGTGAAGGTGTGTCCTCAATGACCATACTGTGGTACACATTTCGCGATGTCTTGTTCCAGCACCAGCAACACACATAAATAGTGCAGAGAGTCATGGAGATGATGTGGAAGCTACTCAACCCATTGATCGCCTGAAGACGAAGGTACTCGAGTGCAGTACAGCTACAGAGTAGGCGCTCCATGTCAACCTTTGGGAGGCAGACGACGATGAGCTCGAGGTGCTTCACTCGTGGTAGAATAAGAGGGGGCGCGTCATTAAGGGGGACTGTGATATGTCTCCAACGTATCTATAATTTTTTATTGTTCCATACTGTTATATTATCATTCTTGGATGTTTTACAATCATTTTATTATCATTTAATATCATTTTTGGTACTAACCTATTGACATAGTGCCAAGTGCCAGTTGATGTTTTCTGCATGTTTTTTACATCGCAGGAAATCAATACCAAACGGAGTCCAAACGCATCGAAACTTTTTGTGGATTTTTTTGGACAAGAAGACATCTAGTGGGCCAAAGAAGTACCGAAGAGGGAGCCCGAGGTGAGCACAAGACACTAGGACGCGCCTGGAGGCCCAGGCACGCCCTGATGGGTTGTGCCCACCTCGGTGGCCTCCCGAACCGCCTCTTTGCTCTATAAATACCCCAATATTCCAGAAACCCTAGGAGAGTCGAGGAATATCAATTCCAGCCGCCGCAAGTTCCAGAACCACCAGATCCAATCTAGACACCATCACGGAGGGGTTCATCATGTCCATTGGTGCCTCTCTGATGATGCATGAGTAGTTATTTGTAGACCTACGGGTCCGTAGTTAGTAGCTAGATGGCTTCCTCTCTCTCTCTCTCTCTCTTTTGATTCTCAATACAATGGTCTCTTGGAGAACCATATGATGTAACTATTTTTGTGGTGTGTTTGTTGGGATCAGATGAACTTTTAGTTTATGATCAGATCTATCTTTTTATCCATGAAAGTTATTTGAGTCTTCTTTGATCTCTTATATGCATGATTGCTTATAGCCTCGTATTTCTTCTCTGATATTTGGGTTTTGTTTGGCCAACTTGATCTATTTATCCTGCAATGGGAAGAGGTGCTTTGTGATGGGTTCGATCTTAGGTGCTTGATCCCAGTGACAGAAGGGGAACCGACACGTATGTATCGTTCTATTAAGGATAACAAGATGGGGTATATTTCTACATAAATAGATCTTGTCTACATCATGTCATCGTTCTTATTGCATTACTCTATTTTTCCATCAGCTTAATACACTAGATGCATGCTGGATAGCGGTCGATGTGTGGAGTAATAGTAGTAGATGCAGGAAGGAGTCGGTCTACTAATCTTGGATGTGATGCCTATATAATGATCATTGCCTGTATATCATCATGATTATTTGAAGTTCTATCAATTTCCCAACAGTAATTTGTTTACCCACCGTTTGCTATCTTTCTCGAGAGAAGCCACTAGTGAAATCTACGGCCCCCGGGTCTCTTCTTTAATATATTTGCCTTTGCGATCTATTTTTATTTGCTTTTATTTTCAGATCTATATTTCCAAAAACCCAAAAATACCTTGCTGCACTTTATTTTATTTTGCGATCTATCTATCAAATTATTACAAATTTCTCACGTCCACTTGCCAATTTCTGGCGACGTTACCCGAAAGGGATTGACAACCCCTTTAACACGTCGGGTTGCGAGTATTTGTTATTTGTGTGCCGGTGCCGTTCACGTAGTGTTGCGTGGTACTCCTACTGGTTCGATAACCTTGGTCTCATCACCGAGGGAAATACCTATCATTGCTGTGCTGCATCATCCCTTCCTCTTTGGGGAAATACCGACGTAGTTCTAGCAGACATCAGGATAGCAGTTCATGAACTTGGCGACGCGTAGCGTGGGCGCGAAGCAAAGCGCGGATGTTGGCAGCGAGCGCATATGCCCATCATTAAAAGTGAGCGCCTTGAGCTGATCTAAGGTGGGGGATCGGAACCACACGTCAAGCTTGACTCGGTCCTTGCCGTTGGAATGGAACTTGCCCATGCTAAGGCCTCTAGTTGGGCCATGGTGACTACCGAGGATCTGGGAGAACGCATCCAAGCTTTTGCGATAGCCATGGCAGAGCTCGTGGGCGTCGATGAGGTTTATGTCGCTTGAAGCTACGTCGGTATTTCCCCAAAGAGGAAGGGATGATGCAGCACAGCGGTGGTAGGTATTTCCCTCAGATATGAAACCAAGGTTATCGAACCAGTAGGAGAACCAAGCAACACAACGTAAACAGCCCCTGCACACAGATAACAAATCCTCGCAACCCGACATGTTAAAGGGGTTGTCAATCCCTTCCGGGGTATGGCGCCTCAAGATAGGCAAACAGACGTGAGATAAATTTTTAGTAGATTGAAAGATAGATCGCAAATAAAATAAATAGAAATAAAATGCAGCAAGGTATTTTTGGTTTAATAGATCTGAAAATAAATGCAAGAGAAAAGTAGATCGCAAAGGCAAATATATGAGAAGGAAGACCCGTGGGCCGTAGGTTTCACTAGTGGCTTCTCTCGAGAAAAATAGCAAACGGTGGGTAAACAAATTACTGTTGGGCAATTGATAGAACTTTGAATAATCATGACGATATCCAGGCAATGATCATTATATAGGCATCACGTCCAAGATTAGTAGACCGACTCCTACCTGCATCTACTACTATTACTCCACACATCGTCCGCTATCCAGCATGCATCTAGTGTATTAAGTTCATGGAGAAACGGAGTAATGCAATAAGAACGATGACATGATGTAGACAAGATCTATCTATGTAGAGATAGACCCCATCATTTTATCCTTAGTAGCAACGATACATATGTGTCGGTTCCCCTTCTGTCACTGGGATCAAGCACTGTAAGATCGAACCCACTACAAAGCACCTCTTCCTATTGCAAGATAAATATATCAAGTTGGCCAAACAAAACCCAAATATTAGAGAAGAAATACGAGGCTATAAGCAATCATGCATATAAGAGATCAAAGAAACTCAAATAACTTTCATGGATATAAAAAGATATAACTGATCATAAACTCAAAGTTCATCAGATCCCAACAAACACACCACAAAAAGAGTTACATCATATGGATCTCCAAGAGACTATTGTATTGAGAATTCAGCGAGAGAGAGAAAGCCATCTAGCTACTACCTACGGACCCGGAGGTCTACAAAGAAGTACTCACGCATCATCGGAGAGGCACCAATGGAGGTGGTGAACCCCATCCGAGATGGTGTCTAGATTGGATCTGGTGGTTCTGGACACTGCGGTGGCTGGATGAATATTTCGTCGACGTGCCTAGGGTTTCTGGAATATTGGGGTATTTAGAGAGCAAAGAGGCGGTCCGGGGGTCACCCGAGGTGGGCACAACCCACCAGGGCGCGCCTGGGCCTCCTGGCGTGCCCTGGTGTGTTGTGCCCCCCTCGGGGCACCCCCCAGGCGCAGCCAAGGCCCGTTGTGTTCCTCCTGGCCCATAAAAAATCTCCGTGGAGTTTCGTGGCATTTGGACTCCGTCTGGTATTGATTTCCTGCGATGTAAAAAACATGCAGAAAACAGCAACTAGCACTTGGCACTATGTCAATAGGTTAGTACCAAAAAATGATATAAAATGACAATAAATTGATTATAAAATATCCAAGATTGATAATATAACAGCATGGAACAATCAAAAATTATAGATACGTTGGAGACGTATCAGCATCCCCAAGCTTAACTCCTACTCGTCCTCGAGTAGGTAAGTGATAAAAACAGAATTTTTGATGTGGAATGTTGCTTAACATGTTATATCATATTCTTTTCTTTATAGCATGGACATTTGGACTTTTATGTGATTGAAAGCAATAGTCTAGTTTTGACATAATAATTTAGATACTTAAACATATCAACAAGCAACCATGTGTTTCAAAATATCAACGCTAAAATAAGTTATCCCTAGCCCATCATGCTCAACCATTGATCCATTCATGAAACACACTCGCATATTAGTTACAACCAATACTTAAGTACGATCATATTGCCTCCTAGTTGGTGCTTTTGTAAGAGAAGATGGAGACTTAAATTAAAAAATACAAAATTTCATAAAGTAAAAAGAAAGGCCCTTCGCGGAGGGAAGTAGGGATTTGTAGAGGTGCCAGAGCTCAAAGCGAAAAAAATAGAGATAAAAACATTTAGGGAGGTGTATCCATCCCACCAACGAAAACGACTTAGAGTTCCCAACACTTTCCATGCTAGATATATCATAGGCGGTTCCCAAATAGAAAATAAAGTTTATTCCTATTTCCACCATACTTTCACTTTCCATGGCTAGCCGTATCCACGGTTGCCCTCCATACCAACACTTTCCAAGGAATTTATTATTTGACAACATAAAGTAAATTCATTTTTGCATTTCGGGACTGGGCATCCCTAAAGCCTTTGCCTTACTCTCGTGCAATGACAAGTGAACAAACACTCATCGTGAGAATAACACATCCAGCATGGAAAATATTAGCCACCCCTCATCGCTCCATGAGTGAAACAAACACACAAAAGAGAAGTTCATTTTGAAAATTAAAGATGCCACATGCAAATTTGCTTAGAACGGCAAAAGAATACCGCATATAGGTAGATATAGTGGACTCATGTGGTAAAACTGGATTAAAGGATGCACAAGTAGAGATCATACTTGGTGCAAAATGAAGGCTAGCAAAAGATTGAGAAGCGACCAACCAAGAAACGAATAATCTCATAAGCAAGCATTAAGTATAATTAACATCGAATATTGCACCACAAGTAGGATATAATTTCATTGCGTGACTATTGACTTCCATACTTGCATAGGGAATCACAAACCTTAACACCAATATTCTTACTAAAGCATAATTACTCATCAACATAACTCACATATCACATCATCACATCTCAAAACTATTACTAAGAATCAAGTTTGTTTTGTCCAATGATCTTCATGAAAGTTTTTATTATATGCTTCTTGGATATCTATCACTTTGGGACTAATTTTCATGTGTTGCTTTTCATAAGCTCAAACAAATATAAGTGAAGATCAAAAGCATAATTCTTTTTCTTTCTCTCAAAATAATTTAAGTGAAGCAAGAGAGAATTTCCTGAAAATTTTACTAACTCTCAAATAAATCTAAGTAAAGCAAGAGAGCATTTCTTCAAAATACTAAGCACACCGTGCTCAAAAAGATATAAGTGAAGCACTAGAGCAAGTCCATAGCTCATAAAAATTTAAGTGAAGCATAGAGAGCAATTCTAACAAGTCCTGACATAATTTTGGCTCTCTCAAATAGGTGTGTCCAGCAAGGACTGATGACTTAAAACATAAAATAAAACAAGCAAAGACTCATATCATACAAGATGCTCCAAGCAAAACACATATAATGTGACGAATAAAAATATAGTTTCGAGTAAAATACCGATGGTCGTTGGAAGAAAGCGGGGATGCCACTCGGAAGCATCCCCAAGCTTAGTTGGTTGCTCATTTTTGGATAATAGCTTGGGATTCCGGGGCATACCCAAGCTTAGGCTCTTCCATCCTTCCTTCATCCATCGTAAGATAACCCAAAACTTAAAAACTTCAATCACACAAAACTCAACAAAACCTTCGTGAGCTCCGTTAGTATAAGAAAGAAAACCCCTACTATAAGTACTGTATCAAACCAATTCATATTTTGTTTTTGTATTATATCTACTGTATTCCAACTGTTATGTGGCAAAAACTCATCAAAGAAAACCATAGAGCCATCAAAATAAGCACACAACACAAAGAAAACAGAATCTGTCAAAACAGAACAGTCTATAGCAATCTGACTTTTTCGGAAACTTATGGAACTCCAAAAATTCTGAAAAAATAGGAAGACCTGGGTAATTTGTATATTTATCTTCTGCAAAAATAATCAGGGCAAAAGATATTTCTTATAAAAAATTAGAATTGTTTTCGTGAGCGCAAAGTTTCTGTCTTTTTCAGCAAGGTCAAACAACTATCACCCAAGAAGATCCTATCGGTTCTACATGGCACAAACACTAATTAAAACACAAAAAACACAATCATAGTAGTAGCATAATTGTGCAAACACACAAAAATAGAAAGCAAAAAGCAAAAATAAAATTTATTCATTGGGTTGCCTCCCAACAAGCGCTATAGTTTTACGCCCTTAGCTAGGCATAAAGCAAGGATCTAAGTTTTGTTTGGCAACTTTTGTAAGGGTTTTCTCAAACCCGGGATGCTCTTTACGCTTCCCTAAATTCTCCGGGAAAGAAACCATCTTAAGATCCAAAATATCCAATCTCTTATTACAAAGAGTAATCAGGGTATTCATGCGATTGATACTACCATTGAGGTGTTTGAGGGGTTCATTATATTTTTGTATTTCAACCATATGTTTATGCAAATCACAAAGTTTGTCCAACACTTGAGCTCCCTCGGGGGTAAAAGGAAACCCCTTCTTTTGAGGTGGAATTCCCAAAATTCCCTCTAAAATTTCATAGGCGGCATTGGCATCAAGTTCAATGAAATTTCCTTTAGCGGCAAAATCGAGAAGTTGCCTATGATGCAAAGCCAATCCTATGTAAAAATTATGAAGCAAAACTTTAGCGGCCCCCTTTAATTTGGAAATATGATATGATTCCATAAGCCTATACCAGGCATCTTTCAAATTTTCTCCTTGTCTTTGCTTGAAGTAAAGGACTTCAAAATCTGGTGACAAAGGAGGAGTAGGGACGCTAGCCATCAACACTAGAAAGCAAGAGAACGGCGAACGAAAAAGAGAGGCGAAGAAAACGGCAAATTTTTGTGAAGTGGGGGAGAGGAAAATGAGAGGCAAATGGCAAATAATGTAAATTGCAAGGAGATGAGGTTTGTGATTAGGAACCTGGTATATGTTGAAGATCGTCCCCGGCAACGGCGCCAGAAATTCCTTTTGATGTCGCTTGAAGCTACATCGGTATTTCCCCAAAGAGGAAGGGATGACGCAGCACAGCGGCGGTAGGTATTTCCCTCAGATATGAAACCAAGGTTATCGAACCAGTAGGAGAACCAAGCAACACAACATAAACAGCCCCTGCACACAGATAACAAATCCTCGCAACCTGACGTGTTAAAGGGCTTGTCAATCCCTTCCGGGGTACGACGCCTCAAGATAGGCAAACAGACGTGAGATAAATTTGTAGTAGATTGAAAGATAGACCGCAAATAAAATAAATAGAAATAAAACGCAGCAAGGTATTTTTGTATTTTTGGTTTAATAGATCTGAAAATAAATGCAAGAGAAAAGTAGATCGCAAAGGCAAATATATGAGAAGGAAGACCCGGGGGGCCGTAGGTTTCACTAGTGGCTTCTCTCGAGAAAAATAGCAAACGGTGGGTAAACAAATTATTGTTGGGAAATTGATGGAACTTCAAATAATCATGAAGATATCCAGGCAATGATCATTATATAGGCATCACGTCCAAGATTAGTAGATTTGGCAACTTTTGTAAGGGTTTTCTCAAACCCGGGATGCTCTTTACGCTTCCCTAAATTCTCCGGGAAAGAAACCATCCCCCCCCCCCCCCCCCCCCCCCCCCCCCCCCCCCCCCCCCCCCCCCCCCCCAGTAATGCAATAAGAACGATGACATGATGTAGACAAGATCTATCTATGTAGAGATAGACCCCATCGTTTTATCCTTAGTGGCAACGATACATACGTGTTGGTTCCCCTTCTGTCACTGGGATCAAGCACCGTAAGATC
The DNA here is from genome assembly GCA_036873465.1 of Thinopyrum obtusiflorum. Taxonomy (NCBI): domain Eukaryota; kingdom Viridiplantae; phylum Streptophyta; class Magnoliopsida; order Poales; family Poaceae; genus Thinopyrum; species Thinopyrum obtusiflorum. Next base: position 46,513 of record JAAAWM010011056.1, on the reverse strand, counting down.
GAACCCACTACAAAGCACCTCTTCCCATTGCAAGATAAATAGATCAAGTTGGCCAAACAAAACCCAAATATTAGAGAACAAATACGAGGCTATAAGCAATCATGCATATAAGAGATCAAAGAAACTCAAATAACTTTCATGGATATAAAAAGATATAACTGATCATAAACTCAATGTTCATCAGATCCCAACAAACACACAACAAAAAGAGTTACATCATATGGATCTCCAAGAGACCATTGTATTGAGAATTCAGCAAGAGAGAGCAAGCCATCTAGCTACTAACTACGGACCAGAAGGTCTACAAAGAACTACTCACGCAACATCGGAGAGGCACCATTGGAGGTGGTGAACCCCATCCAAGATGGTGTCTAGATTGGATCTGGTGGTTCTGGACTCTGCGGCGGCTGGATGAATATTTCGTCGACGTGCCTAGAGTTTCTGGAATATTGGGGTATTTATAGAGCAAGGAGGCGGTCCGGAGGCACCCGAGGTGGGCACAACCCACCAGGGCGCGCCTGGGCCTCCTGGCGCACCCTGGTGGGTTGGGCCCCCCTCAGGGCACCCCCAGGCGTAGCCAGGGCCCGTTGTGTTCCTTCTGGCCCATAAAAATCTCCGTGGAGTTTCGTGGCATTTGGACTCCATTTGGCATTGATTTCCTGCAATGTAAAAAACATGCAGAAAACAGCAACTGGCACTTGGCACTATGTCAATAGGTTAGTACAAAAAATGATATAAAATGACTATAAATTGATTATAAAACATCCAAGATTGATAATATAACAGCATGGAACAATCAACAATTATAGATACGTTGGAGACGTATCAGAGGTCGAGAGGGGTGGAGTGCCATAGGAGGCGCCACTGACGGGAAAGGACGGTTGTCCACGCCCCATATTTATTGGGAGGAGGGAGATGATGACTATCAACATATGATCGGGGAGGCTGCTGATGAAGTCTAGGCCTGCTGGAGTCACTTGTAGTTCTTGCTCGACCCACCTCCACTTGTTGGCAGCCTCGCACTCCACCTCTGGAGTCTCCTCGTCAGCGGCGCTTTCTGATAGAAGTGGGAGTACAGGGAATATTTAGTTAAAAGAGGGCAAATGAAAAGCGTATTTGTAACTAGAAGTTAGTAGGTAGGAATAGAGTAAGAAAATGGAATAACAATTGGCTGCTTAAATACTACACAATTCCTTTGATATTGTTGGGTAAGTCAACATGCAGATACTTGAAAAGAACACTTACTTCAAACAAAGTCTGGATGGATGATATCGTCGAGGAAGTTAGAATATATCTCATGACCAGACTCTTTTATGTGCAGTGCAATTTTAGTGCTAGCTTTCAGTACATAAAACTTAGAATTTTTTGTCCAAAGGCACATGCCAAAATAGGAGTGACCACATTCATCATGTCTTACATAAGCAACGATTGCAAATCCATGGTTTGCGTTCAGTCCCTGCAGTCTTGAGTTATGTAAAGGGCAAGCTTGTGTACTACAGATGTTGTTGCATAGCAAGGAGCATGCTGCAGAAAATGGTAGGATTGTTATAGAATATGGTAACATGCAAATATGGGCGAAATTGAAAGAACTGTACAACAGTTGAAATCAAAGGACAAAAATCTATAATCAAATAGATAGTGTAACCATGATGTCATGGAAATATGAGAGTAGTCAAAAGAAAAATACATCATTAAATTGCCTAATATATAAAGAAGGGGAAAAAATCCACTTTGACGTATATGTTGCATGTGGCACCTTTTATCCAAATGTAGCAATATATAGTATATGTTCAGGAAAATAGGCCATGCCAAGCGACGTAGGGTGAGATTGAACATATGGCACGCATCCTCAAGTTATCTGGTACGGTGAGATGGAACTCCATGGATGTCTAGCCGAGGCCACAAAGTCCTGATGTGTCCACACACTGTACACTCTATGAATGAAAGAAAACCCTCAAATCAGCTTGAATAAAAATGAATTCACGGTGATTCATGTTTTCCTACTGTTATTTATGATCTTTTTATGCATAATAATGCTTTTTAGAGTAATTCTAATGCCTTTTCTCTCATAATATGCAAGGTTCACACAAAGAGGGTGAATACCGGCAGCTGGAATTCTGGACCTGAAAAAGCTACGTCAGGCCACCTATTCTGCACAACTCCAAATGAGCTGAAACTTCACGGGGATTTTTTTATGGAATATATAAGAATTATTGGAGCAAATAACTACTAAAGGGGGCCCACCAGGTGGGCACAACCCACCTAGGTGCACCAGGGAGCCCCGGCGCGCACTGGTGGGTTGTGCCCTCCTCGGTGATACGTCTCCAACGTATCTATAATTTTTGATTGTTCCATGCTATTATATTATCTATCTTGGATGTTTTATATGCATTTATATGCTATTTTATATGATTTTTGGGACTAACCTATTAACCTAGAGCCCAGTGCCAGTGCCAGTTTCTCTTTTTTCCTTGTTTTGGAGTTTCGCAGAAAAGGAATATCATACGGAGTCCAAATAAGCTGAAAATTTATGGTGAATTTTTATGGACCAGAAGAAGCCCCCGAAGCAAAAGAGTTGGGCCAGAAGAGCCACGAGGCCTCCACAAGGGTGGAGGGCGCCCCCCTAGGGCGCGCCCCCCTATCTTGTCGTCGCCTCGTGGACCCCCTGACTTGTTCCCGACGCCAAAAATTCCTATAAATATAGAAACCCCCAGAAATAAACCTAGATCGGGAGTTCCACCGCCGCATGCCTCTATAGCCACAAAAAACCAACCAGGAGCCCGTTCTGGCACCATGCCGGAGGGGGAAACCATCACCGGTGGCCATCTTCATCATCCCAGCGGTCTCCATGACGAGGAGGGAGTAGTTCACCCTCGGGGCTGAGGGCATGTACTAGTAGCTATGTGTTTGATCTCTCTCTCTCTCTCTCTCGTGTTATTGATATGGCACAGTCTTGATGTACCATGAGCTTTGTTACTATAGTTGAATCATATGGTGTTTCTCCCCCTCTACCTTCTTGTGATGAATTGAGTTTTACCTTTGAGGTTTCATTATTATCGGATTGAATACTATTATGGATTTGAGAACACTTGATGTATGTCTTGCGTGGGATATCTGTGGTGACAATGGGATGTTCTATTGATTCACTTGATGTATGTTTCGGCACTCAACTCATGGATCCCGAGGTGACATTGGGGTAATCTATGCATAGGGGTTGATGCATGTTTTCGTCCTACATTCTTCGATAGAAGCTTTGGAGGTATTCTTTGTTGCATGTTGAGGGATTGTTATATGATCCAATTATGTTATCATTGTTGAGAGAACTTGCACTAGTGAAAGTATGAACCCTAGGCCTTGTTTCCAAGCATTGCAATACCATTTTTGCTCACTTTTACCACTTGCTACCTTGCTGTTTTTATATTTTCAGATTACAAAAACCTATATCTACTGTCCATATTACACTTGTATCACCATCCCTTCGCCGAACTAGTGCAAGTATACAATTTACCATTGTATTGGGTGTGTTGGGGACACAAGAGACTCTTGGTTATTTGGTTGCAGGGTTGTTTGAGAGGGACCATCTTCATCCTATGCCTCCCACAGATTGATAAACCTTAGGTCATCCACTTGAGGGAAATTTGCTACTGTCATACAAAACTCTTCGCTTGGAGGCCCAACATGAGTCTACAAGAAGAAGGTTGCGTAGTAGACATAAAGCTCTTTTCTGGCGCCGTTGTCGGGGAGGTGAGTGCTTGAAGGTATATCTTTAGATTTTGCAATTGAATCTTTGAGTTTCTTGTTTTATCACTAGTTTAGTCTAAAAAGAAAACTACAAAAAATGGAATTGAGGTTGCCTCATATGCTTCATCTTTTTAATATCTTTCGTGAAAATGATGGAAAGGAAAATTGTGCTCAAGTGCTAGAAGAAGTCAATAAAATGTTTGGCGCTAAATATTTGAATGATGGGCATGATTGCAATGTTGTGAGTATAAATTCCTTGAATATCCATGTCGGGGAAATGACACCTATGGGATCACGTGGATCCCTTCTATGGTTCGGCAGGGAAAGAAGTGTGCACGAAGAGCAGATCCAACGATCAACACGAGGGATTTTTACCCAGGTTCGGGCCGCTGAGAAGCATAAAGCCCTAGTCCTGCTTTAGTGTATTGAGAGTTCTTGAGCTCTGGCTAGCTGCTACGCATGCAAACTGGGCCAGAAAGTCCAAAAGTCCCCCTCTGTATCGCCTTGGGCCTCCTTTTATAGCAAGGGGCTACCACAGTGGCGTATAGTGCATACAGGAGGTGTAAAGTTGCTACAGTGCACATACTTATCCCTATCATCTTAGGAAAAACACATTTAATGCGCCGTTTACGTGTCCTTGACTTTCTTGGGGACGAAAATAGAGCACGTCCCATCCGTCGCTGCCTCACCCCATCTCGACACGCATCCAGGATGACGAGGCTCGCGGGGCTAGGCAAGCAAGGTAGTCGCTGCACTGGAGTGGTGGCAGGGTGGTGGGATCTTCGCCGGGTGCGAGTCCCGCCATGGCCTCGCAGACGTCCCCGGCAAGAAACTTGTCGAGGCCTCACAAAAGTTACCGGCAAGAATCTTGCTAGGAACTTTGCCTTTTGGTCTTCACAAAGATCTACATGCCACCACGCAGACGCCCCTGGATCTTGGTCTTAACGTTTTCGATGGTGTCAGAGCTCTCAACCTCAAGGGGGATGGTCTTGCCGGGGCTTCGCTTTGCTAACCATCCCAGCAAGAATCTTGCCAGGAGCCCAGCTCGTGGTCTTCTTTGATTGTCTTGTTTTTGCTTCTAGTTGTCCCCATCAGGCCTTGCCACGGGTATGGCTGCAACTGCCCGTGCACAAGTATGGGGTACTAAAGGGCCCAAACTTTAGTACACTGACAAGAGCCCCCGGTCCTGGGCCACACACCGGTGCGAGGCGGTGTGATACGTCTCCAACGTATCTATAATTTTTGATTGTTCCATGCTATTATATATTCTGTTTTGGATGTTTAATGGGCTTTATTATACACTTTTATATGATTTTTGGGACTAACCTATTAACCAGAGGCCCAGCCCAAAATGATGTTTTCTTGCCTATTTCAGTGTTTCGAAGAAAAGAAATATCAAATGGAGTCCAAACGGAATGAAACCTTCGGGAGAGTTATTTTTGGAACGGAAGCAATCCAGGAGACTTGGAGTAGACGTCAGGGAAGCTTCGAGGAAGCCACGAGGCAGGGAGGCGCGCCCTACCCCCTGGGCGTGCCCCCACCCTCGTGGGCCCCTCGTGGCTCCCCTGACCGACTTCTTTCGCCTATATATATCCATATACCCTAAAAACATTAGAGAACACAATAGATCGGGAGTTCCGCCGCCGCAAGCCTCTGTAGCCACCGAAAACCAATCTAGACCCGTTCCGGCACCCTGCCGGAGGGGGGAATCCCTCTCCGGTGGCCATCTTCATCATCCCGACGCTCTCCATGACGAGGAGGGAGTAGTTCACCCTCGGGGCTGAGGGTATGTACCGGTAGCTATGTGTTTGATCTCTCTCTCTCGTGTTCTTGAGATGGCACGATCTTGATGTATCATGAGCTTTGCTATTATAGTTGGATCTTGTGATGTTTCTCCCCCTCTACTCTCTTGTAATGGATTGAGTTTTCCCTTTGAAGTTATCTTATCGGATTGAGTCTTTAAGGATTTGAGAACACTTGATGTATCTCTTGTATGTGCTTATCTGTGGTGATAATAGGATATCACGTGATTCACTTGATGTATGTTTTGGTGATCAACTTGTGAGTTCCGTAACATTGTGAACTTATGCATAGGGGTTGGCACACATTTTTGTCTTAACTCTGCGGTAGAAACTTTGGGGCACTCTTTGAAGTTCTTTGTGTTGGTTGAATAGATGAATCTGAGATTGTGTGATGCATATCGTATAATCATACCCACGGATACTTGAGGTGACATTGGAGTATATAGGTGACATTAGGGTTTTGGTTGATTTGCATCTTAAGGTGTTATTCTAGTACGAACTCTATGATAGATTGAACGGAAAGAATAGCTTTGTGTTATTTTACTATGGACTCTTGAATAGATAGATCAGAAAGAATAACTTTGAGGTGGTTTCGTACCCTACAATAATCTCTTCGTTTGTTCTCCGCTATTAGTGACTTTGGAGTGACTCTTTGTTGCATGTTGAGGGATAGTTATATGATCCAATTATGTTAATATTGTTGAGAGAACTTGCACTAGTGAAAGTATGAACCCTAGGCCTTGTTTCCTAGCATTGCAATACCATTTGTGCTCACTTTTATTATTAGTTACCTTGCTGTTTTTATATTTTCAGATTACAAAAACCTATATCTACAATCCATATTGCACTTGTATCACCATCTCTTCGCCGAACTATTGCACCTAAACAATTTACCATTGTATTGGTTGTGTTGGGGACACAGGAGACTCTTTGTTATTTGGTTGCAGGGTTGCTTGAGAGAGACCATCTTCATCTGATGCCTCCCACGGATTGATAAACCTTAGGTCATCCACTTGAGGGAAATTTGCTACTGTCCTACAAACCTCTGCACTTGGAGGCCCAACAACGTCTACAAGAAGTTGTGTAGTAGAGATCAAGCAGTTTCTGGCGCCGTTGCCGGGGAGGTTAGTGCTTGAAGGTATATCTTTAGATCTTGAAATCGAATCTTTTAGTTTATTATTTTATCACTAGTTTAGTCTATAAAAGAAAACTACAAAAAAATAGAATTAAGGGTGCCTCATATGCTTCATCTTTTTAATATCTTTCATGAGAATAAGGATTCCGATAATTGTGCTCAATTGCTAGAGAAAGTATTACATAGAATGCTTGGCATAAAATATGTGAATGATGAGCATGATTGCAATGTTGTTAGTATGAATTCTTTGAATACACATGATGCTAATGATATGCAAAGCCACAAGCTTGGGGATGCTATGTTTGATGAAGATGATATGTTTAGTCCCCCAAGTTTTGATGAGCAAATTTATTACGATGAAAGCATGCCTCCTATTTATGATGATTATTGTGATGACACATATGCTATAAAGAATAAAGATAACCATGAAACTTGTCATCATGATTTTAATTTTCAATTCGATTATGCTTCACATGATAGTTATTTTGTTGAGTTTGCTCCCACTACTATTCATGAGAAGAATTTTGCTTATGTGGAGAGTAGTAAAATTTCTATGCAAGTAGATCATGAAAAGAATGATTTATGTGCTGGTTATATGGTTGAATTCATTCATGATGCTACTGAAAATTATTATGAGGGAGGAACATATGCTTGTAGGAATTGCAATAATATCAAGTTTCCTCTCTATGTGCTTAAAGTTTTAAAGTTATGCTTGTTTTGCCTTCCTATGCTAGTTGATTATTGTTCCCATAAGTTGTTTGCTCACAAAATCCCTATGCATAGGAAGTGGGTTAGACCTAAATGTGCTAGTCATATTCTTCATGATGCTCTCTTTATGTTTCAATTCTTATCTTTTATGTGGGCATCATTGAAACCATCATGCCTAGCTAGGGGCGTTAAACGTTAGCGCTTGTTGGGAGGCAACCCAATTTTATTTTTGTTCCTTGATTTTTGGTTATGTTTAGTAATAGATGATTCATCTATCATCTGGTTAGATGTGGTTTTGTGTTTTAATTAGTGTTTGTGCCAAGTAGAACCTTTGGGAAGACTTGGGTGAAGTCTTTATGATCTTGCTGTAAAAAAACAGAAACTTTAGCGCTCACGAGATTAGCTGCCATTTTTTACTGGAGAGTGATTTTAGGTTGATTCTTTTTGCAGATGATTAATAGACAAATTACTCAGGTCCAACAATTTATTTCAGAATTTTTGGAGTTCCATAAGGATACGTTTGATACAGATTACTACAGACTGTTCTGTTTTTGACAGATTCTGCTTTCTATGTGTTGTTTGCTTATTTTGATGAATCTATGAGTAGTATCGGAGGGTATGAACCATAGAGAAGTTGGAATACAGTAGATATTACAACAATATGAATTTATAATGAGTTCACAACAGTACCTAAGTGGTGATTTATTTTCTTATACTAACGGAGCTTACGAGTTTTCTGTTGAGTTTTGTGTTGTGAAGTTTTCAAGTTTTGGGTAAAGATTCGATGGACTATGAAATAAGGAGTGGCAAGAGCCAAATATTGGGGATGCCCAAGGCACCCCAAGATAATATTCAAGGACAACCAAGAGCCTAAGCTTGGGGATGCCCCAGATGGCATCCCCTCTTTCGTCTTCGTTCATCGGTAAATTTACTTGGAGCTATATTTTTATTCACCACATGATATGTGTTTTGCTTGGAGCGTCATTTTATTTTCTTTTGTTTTGCTTGCTGTTTGAATAAAATATCAAGATCTGAAATTCTTAAATGTTAGAGAGTCTTCACATAGTTGCATAATTAGTCGGCTACTCATTGATCTTCACTTATATCTTTCGGAGTAGTTTGTCGCTTGCTCTAGTGCTTCACTTATATCCTTTTAGAGCACGACGGTGGTTTTATTTTGAAGAAATAGATGATCTCTCATGCTTCACTTATATTATTTTGAGAGTCTTTTAGAACAGCATGGTAATTTGCTTTGGTTATGAATTTAGTCCTAATATGATAGGCATCCAAGAGGGATATAATAAAAACTTTCATATAAAGTGCATTGAATACTAAGAGAAGTTTGATACTTGATAGTTGTTTTGAGAGATAAAGGTGGTGATATTAGAGTTGTGCTAGTTGGGTAATTATGAAATTGAGAAATACTTGTGTTGAGGTTGGCAAGTCCCGTAGCATGCACGTATGGTAAACGTTGTGTGACAAATTTGAAGCATGGAGTGTTCTTTGATTGCTTTCCTTATGAGTGGCGGTCGGGGACGAGCGATGGTATTTTCCTACCAATCTATCCCCCTAGGGGCATGCGTAGTAGTACTTTGCTTCGAGGGCTAATAAAGTTTTGCAATAAGTATATGAGTTCTTTATGACTAATGTGAGTCCATGGATATTACGCACTCTCACCCTTCCATCATTGCTAGCCTCTTCGGTACCGTGCATTGCCCTTTCTCACCTTGAGAATTGGTGCAAACTTCGCCGGTGCATCCAAACCCCGTGATATGATACGCTCTATCACACATAAGCCTCCTTATATCTTCCTCAAAACAGCCACCATACCTACCTATTATGGCATTTCCATAGCCATTCAGAGATATATTGCCATGCAACTTTCCACCGTTCCATTTATTATGACACGCATCATCATTGCCATATTGCTTTGCATGATCATGTAGTTGACATCGTATTTGTGGCAAAGCCACCTTTATAATTATTTCATACATCACACTCTTGATTCATTGCATATCCCGGTACACCACCGGAGGCATTCACATAAAGTCATATTTTGTTCTAAGTATTGAGCTGTAATCTTTGAGTTGTAAGTAAATAAAAGTGTGATGATCATCATTATTAGAGCATTGTCCCAAGTGAGGAAAGGATGATGGAGACTATGATTCCCCCACAAGTCGGGATGAGACTCCGGACGAAAAAAAGGAAAGAAAAGAGGCCAAAAAGAAGAAAAAAAGAAGAAGGCCCAAATAAAAAAAATGAGAGAAAAAGAGAGAAGGGACAATGTTACTATCCTTTTACCACACTTGTGCTTCAAAATAGCACCATGATCTTCATGATAGAGAGTCTCCTATTTTGTCACTTTCATATACTAGTGGGAATTTTACATTATAGAACTTGGCTTGTATATTCCAACAATGGGCTTCCTCAAATGCCCTAGGTCTTCGTGAGCAAGCAAGTTGGATGCACACCCACTTAGTTTATTTTGTTGAGCTTTCATATACTCATAGCTCTAGTGCATCCGTTGCATGGCAATCCCTAATCCTTGCATTGACATCAATTGATGGGCATCTCCATAGCCCGTTGATTAGCCACGTCAATGTGAGACTTTCTCCTTTTTTGTCTTCTCACACAACCTCAATCATTATATTCTATTCCACCCATAGTGCTATGTCCATGGCTCGCGCTCATATATTGCGTAAAAGTTGAAAGAGTTTGAAAAGGCTAAGTATGAACCAATTGCTTGGCTTGTCATCGGGGTTTTGCATGATGGGAGCATTTTGTGTGACGAAAATGAAGCATGGCCAAACTATATGATTTTGTAGGGATAAGCTTTCTTTGGCTATGTTATTTTGATAAGACATAATTGCTTGGTTAGTATGCTTGAAGTATTATTATTTTTATGTCAATATTAAACTTTTGTCTTGAATCATATGGATCTGAATATTCTTGCCACAATAAAGAAGACTACATTGATAAATATGTTAGGTAGCATTCCACATCAAAAATTCTGCTTTTATCATTTACCTACTCGAGGACGAGCAGGAATTAAGCTTGGGGATGCTTGATACGTCTCCAACGTATCTATAATTTTTGATTGTTCCATACTATTATATATTCTGTTTTGGTTGTTTAATGGGCTTTATTATACACTTTTATATGATTTTTGGGACTAACCTATTAACCGGAGGCCCAGCCCAAAATGCTGTTTTCTTGCCTATTTCAGTGTTTCGAAGAAAAGGAATATCAAATGGAGTCCAAACGGAATGAAACCTTTGGGAGAGTTATTTTTGGAACGGAAGCAATCGAGGAGACTTGGAGTAGACGTCAGGGAAGCTTCGAGGATGCCACGAGGCAGGGAGGCGCGCCCTACCCCCCTGGGCGCGCCCCCCACCTTCGTGGGCCCCTCGTGGCTCCCCTGACCGACTTCTTTCACCTATATATATCCATATACCCTAAAAACATCAGAGAACACAATAGATCGGGAGTTCCGCCGCCGCAAGCCTCTGTAGCCACCGAAAACCAATCTAGACCCGTTCCGGCACCCTGCCGGAGGGGGAATACCTCTCCGGTGGCCATCTTCATCATCCCGACGCTCTCCAGGACGAGGAGGGATTAGTTCACCCTCGGGGCTGAGGGTATGTACCAGTAGCTATGTGTTTGATCTCTCTCTCTCATGTTCTTGAGATGGTACGATCTTGATGTATCGCGAGCTTTGCTATTATAGTTGGATCTTATGATGTTTCTCCCCCTCTACTCTCTTGCAATGGATTGAGTTTTCCCTTTGAAGTTATCTTATTGGATTGAGCCTTTAAAGATTTGAGAACACTTGATGTATGTCTTGCATGTGCTTATCTGTGGTGACAATGGGATATCACGTGATTCACTTGATGTATGTTTTGGTGATCAACTTGCGAGTTCCGTAACATTGTGTACTTATGCATAGGGGTTGGCACACGTTTTCGTCTTGACTCTCCGGTAGAAACTTTGGGGCACTCTTTGAAGTTTTTTGTGTTGGTTGAATAGATGAATATGAGATTGTGTGATGCATATCGTATAATCATACCCACGGATACTTGAGGTGACATTGGAGTATCTAGGTGACATTAGGGTTTTGGTTGATTTGCATCTTAAGGTGTTATTCTAGTACGAACTCTATGATAGATTGAATGAAAAGAATAGCTTTGTGTTATTTTACTACGGACTCTTGAATAGATTGATCAGAAAGAATAACTTTGAGGTGGTTTCGTACCCTACAATAATCTCTTCGTTTGTTCTCCGCTATTAGTGACTTTGGAGTGACTCTTTGTTGCATGTTGAGGGGTAGTTATATGATCCAATTATGTTATAATTGTTGAGAGAACTTGCACTAGTGAAAGTATGAACCCTAGGCCTTGTTTCCTAGCATTGCAATACCGTTCGTGCTCACTTTTATTATTAGTTACCTTGCTGTTTTTATATTTTCAGATTACAAAAACCTATATCTACCATCCATATTGCACTTGTATCACCATCTCTTCGCCGAACTAGTGCACCTATACAATTTACCATTGTATTGGTTGTGTTGGGGACACAAGAGAATCTTTGTTATTTGGTTGCAGGGTTGCTTGAGAGAGACCATCTTCATCCTATGCCTCCCACGGATTGATAAACCTTAGGTCATCCACTTGAGGGAAATTTGCTACTGTCCTACAAACCTCTGCACTTGGAGGCCCAACAACAGCTACAAGAAGAAGGTTGTGTAGTAGACATCACGGTGTTGGGCTAGGCCCAAACAGTGCACGGGCACGCGTGGCAGGGGTTAACTATTGTAATCATCTCATCTGCTGTGCTTACCCACGATCTGCATTGAGTGCGCGACGTGGGATACATGCGCGGAACGGCCGCAGCAGCAGCACACCCGCGAAAATGCTTTCACATCGAACAGCAAAGAGGCAGCCTCGAGCCTTCCCCATAAAAAGAGGAATCCGCAGAGGCACTGCTCATTTACCTCTCGCCCGTTCCAATCTAGAAACCACAGCCATCTTCTTCCTCGAGCCCGAAACAGAGCCGTCTCATTCGTCCGCCGCCCCCACGCTCTCACCGCCCTCGGCCTCCTGCCCCCCCGGTCGCCATGGCGCCCAAAGCGAGCAAGGGTAAAGAGGTGCCCAAAGTGAGCAAGGGCAAGGAAGTGTCAGAGAGCGAGTTGGTGAAGATGCGAAAGAGACACGTCGACTTCGCCCTGATGCTCGACGTGCGCACTCTGAAGGAGCGGTTTCTGTGCATGTGGGGAAGAGCGACAATGGGGCACCCTGCTACCCGCGTAATCCTAGCTTCCTGCGCCAAGGCTGCCCCAAATAAATTCCCTTTCTTTGTCAATTACTTCTACTGCGGGCTCTGCCCCCCATTTTTTGATTTCCTCAACGAAATTATGTACACATACGGCTTCCATATCTTGGATTTTACGCCGAATGTTGTGGCATGTATGTCCATCTTCGCCCACCTCTACGAGAATTTTGCCGGAGTTGTCCCCAACACAGCCCTCTTCCGCCATTACTTCATACCCCGCATCCAGCCAAGAGAGGCCCTTTCTGGCTGCATCGCATGGATCCCAAGGGCATGGAACAAGGAGACATACCCAGACAGGGTCTACTGCGAGAAGTGGGATGAGTGGCGGAGCAGGTGGTGCTGGTTTACGGAGGAAGATCTGCAGCTGTTCTGTATGCCCCGGCAAACGAGACTGGCCCGCGGCAATGGTTGGAGTGCCCTCGACCCTCGAGATGGGGAGCTCACAATCACAATCGACAGGAACAAACACCTCAGAGCTGCCAGGCTCACAATCGAGATGGTTGGCGCTGACTTCCTCCGCCGCCGCATCGCCCCTCTGCAGAACAAGGGGAGACCAGCTTGGGAATATCGGAACGCAGCGGATATCATGAGGCTATGCCCCGGTCTGAACAACAACCTGACGGTTGTTCAGCACGCAGCTCTCTGCCACAGGCTGTTCAAGGCCGACAAGTCGCCCAAGTTGCCGGCAGGCGTAATCCCCCTGTGCAACAATTCTTCCCTGAACTCGATCATTGCCATGATGTCGGTGTTCAATGCTCATGGCCTTGACCCCACCTGGGTCAAGCCATCCGTAGAGCAGGCACAAGATTTCTTCGACAACTTGTCGGAGAGGGCCATCCGGGAAGAGACGAACCTCATCCGCCCCACCACCGACGAAGAAGTGGCATATATTGCCAGCAGGGCGGAAGAGGCGACTCTTGCCGCGGAGGCCGGCAGCGTTGGCTTCGTGGAAGACGAAGCCAGTGAAGAAGAAAACCTTGCCGAGCAGGGGGAGACTGCCGGAGAGCATAGTGGAGCAGTTGCCGGGGGCTCTTCTGTCGAAGATACAGCTGAGGAGCAGCCGTATGAGGAGCCCCCTGCCCTAGAGAAGAAGAAGCGCGCCCTTCGGCGAGCCGTTACGGCGAGCCAGTCCAGCGAGCTTCCTTGCACGAAGAGGTCCCCAGCAAGGGTGTGGCCGGCAAGGCTCACATCAGCCTGCCACTCCAGCCACAGCCAAGCAGCCCAGGTCCCCTTCTCCATCCCCTCGTACGGACGCTATAGCGGAGGTCCACTTTGACCTCTCCGCTTTTAGCCCGGGGAGAGAAGAGAGCCCGGAAGGACAAGAGTAAGTGTCCTGCCACCTCCTTTATCCCTTGAGTTTCTGATTTTGCTCATCTTATTTGTTCTTGCTTTGGCCTGTCCCCGCAGAGATACGGAAACGTTGGTGCAAAGGATGGCGAAGAAGGCCAAGACTTCAATGGGCGACGAGCCCCCAGCAAGCACCACAGGTGCGACGGATACTATCACCATCAGCCCTAAGCCCAGCCCATGATGCAGCCCCCAATCCAGCCCCCAGCGTGAGCCCACTACTCATTTCCCGCAGGCGGGTGTCGGGGTGTATATCTTCGCTGCTGACATTACTGGGTTTGCAGGAGAAGAATAGCAACAAGGAGGGCCACTGAGGGCCGCCCCCGACATGCCACCTCCGTCAACCACACCACCCAGGGAAGGATCCCCGGCAAGGGCTCCCACTGGCGAGCCCACTCGCATGGAGGAAGAGCCGGCAAGCACGGGTGCCGGCAGTCCTATACCGGCAACAGATGTTGCTGGGGAGGGAACCACCTCCCAGTAGCTCGTCACAGGTAAACCGCTTGCTTCTGGGCATTTTTCGTTCTTCCTGTATGATCTTTCTCCCTCTTCTTCCTGTCTTGAACTTCAACCTTGGTTTCATCTCATTTCTCCTCCTTGGCTTCCAGATCTCCCCTTGACGGATCAGATGGACGTCAACATCATCATTGAGGAGACCGCTAAGGATGCCACCGTTGAAGCCGCCAGAGTCACTGCCGGCGAGGCCGCCAAGGACGTGCATGAAGAAGCCGCCAAGGGGTCCTCTAGGGGGCCGGCAAGGGGACCGGTGACTGTACTGACGGCATTCCTGCCGCAGGAGTGCCTGGCGCTGCACCGGTCCCGGAGCCCTCAGTTGCCTGTGAGGCGGTTGTCAAGGATCAACTGTCAACTTCCGAAGTCCCCCACCCCCTCAAGCAGATACCTGAAGGTTGGCGACAACTTGTTCATCAACATCCCAGTGACGGCAAGCACTGGGGTGCCAACAGAAGGAGAGACTCTTGATGAGGAAGTCATTGCTGCTGCCGGGCTCAAAATTGTTGATGAGCCGCGTGCCAGCAGCAGTGGATCCAAAGAAGATCAACTCCTCCAGGCTATGAGCGACAACTTCCAGAAGCTCCAGGCGCTTCACCGCACCCGAGAGGAGAAGTTGGACTCCAGGGCAGCAGTTGTTGAAGCAGCAGAGGCAGACTTCCAGAAGCGTGTCGAGCAAACACAAATCTGGTTCGCCGAGGCTTGGCAAGAGCTAAGGACTGGCCGGGAGCAGTTAAGCCAAAGTTGGGACGAGCTCCTCTTGAAGCAGTCCGACATTGAGAAGGCTCAGGAAGAGGCCGCTCAGCAGGTTGCCGCGGAAGATGCTCGACTAAGGAACGTTGTGTCAGGCTTGATGCTCATGAAGAAGACCTCGCCGCTTGCGAGGAGGCGCTTGCCGCCAAGCTCCGCGGCAAGGATGAAGAAATTGAGAAGCTTGTCGTGCAGCGGACCCAAGAGCTGGAGCAGGAACACAAGAAGGCACTTGATGCTCTGGTCTTGGACCATTACGGCAAGCTGAAGGAAGCCATCAATGCGGCCGAAGCTGCAGAGGCTGCCAAGATCGAGCTGGCTGACAAGGTGAACAAGCTGGAGGCGGATCTGGAGGACCACGGCAAGGAGATCTCGACGCTCAAAGATAGCAGAGAGAAAACTCTCTACGACTTGGCGGAGATGCAAACTACCATATCCAAAAAGACCAAGGAACTCTCCTCCGCCACTGAATCCATCGCCGATCTGGAGTTGAAGCTGACCATGCTGAAGGAGTCCCTTGAGAGCAGCAGGGCTCGTGAGAAGACTCTGACCAAAAGCCTCCAGGACGATAAGGAGCTGCTCAAGAGTGCCGCCACCACCTATAACGACTATGAGAAAGGCATGAAACTCTGGACTGAGCGCCTTGTTGACGTCGCAGAAAGTCTCACAACACAACTGTCCACCATGGGCCTGCCAAACTTCAGGTATTCTTCTGAGGACAGGGTGTCTCTGAGCACCAAGCTGACCATGTTCTTCGAGGCCCTCATCGATGCCCTGAAGCTGCTCCACTCCAGCCGAGCAACCCAGCTGTCCAGGGAATCCCGCAAACTCTGTCGGGCCGTCCTTCTCAAGGTGCTCACCAAAGTGGCACACAGGAACCCCGGCATCGACCTCACCAAGGTGCTCGACCGCTTGCCGGAGGACACACACCGCAAGGCACTTGAAGAGCTTGTCGCGCCAATTGTCGACAAGGTGGACAAGTCAAGAGGGTCGAAGGTGTCACAGCCCTAGCTTAGCCTTTCCTTGTCCTTGCATGTTCATCATGTCATCATGTCTAAATTTCTTTTAAATATGAAATGGGGGTTGAACAAACCCTAGCATCAAATTAAATCAAATAGGCTCAAGTGAAATCTTTTTCATTGAACCCAAAATGCCCTTCAAAAGTGTTGATAATTGATGGAGCAAGGTGAAAACCTAAACCAAAAATGGTGGACATTTTTCTAGGACATAAATGGGCTTTGAATTAATCCAATATGTATTTGAATTGGAGCTTTAAAATTCTATAAATATTTTTTACAGCTGCAAATATTTTGAAACTTGATGAGGGTCTCTGAAATAATTCAGTTAGTGCCCATAAAAAGTTTCAAAAGTTTACAAAATGGTTTAGTGCCAAACTAAATAAAAAAAATTACAGAAATAGAAAACAGAAATGGAAAAGAGCGAGAGAGAGAGAGAGAGAGGAAACCCTACCTGTGCATCCCACCTGGAGCCCAAGTGGCCGGCCCAGCGCACCTGGCGACTTGCCAGTCATCTTCAACCTCTGCCACTAGGCAGAGGGAGAGACTTCGCAAGCGGCCGAGCGCGCCACCTCCTGCTTCGCGCTGGCTAGCCTCCCCCGAGTCCACCTGCATGTCCAGGAGAAGAGGACAGCCCCCTCTCACTTTCCCCTCCTTCCTCTGCCTCGCCCCCTTCCTCTGGCCTCTCTTCCTCGCGCCGCCGAGCACACCCGAGACCGCCGCTCGCTATAGCCATGGCCACCGGCCACCTCACACCTCGCTGACGCACCCAGAAGCTTCGCCACTTCGTCCTCGACCCCCTCGCTGAGCTACGCAACGCCGGACGCCCTGAAGCCTCGCCAACACCGCCGTTTCCGACATCGGGTGCCGATGATCCCCGCCATCGTTTCACCGGACCCCGTGCCTCGCCTGCCTCGCCAGCAGAACCAGAAGAACCGCGGTGAGCCGCTGTACCGTTTCCCTATGCCCCGTCGCCTAATTCGCCCCCTAGCCGCATCAACCACCAGAGCCGAGCGCTCCCCGCCGCCGGCCATGTCGCCACCGCAATTACCACTCCCGCACGTCACACCAAAGCACGTACGCGTGCTCAGCGCTTCCTCAGGAAGCGGCAGAACCCACCAGTTTGTCTTGAATGCGCCGTAGCGCCTAACCCGTCGGTGCCCGAGCTCCGGCAGCCGCCGCGAGCATCGTTCCGGTGAGCTCCGGCCACCCCAGCTCCAGCCGCCACCACCGTTGGATGCGCCATCCCGCCAGCTCCCCGTAGATGCTCTCCGCGGGTCCAACCGTCGACCGTAGCGCAAGTCCGGCTAACCTCCCCCGTCGTTTTGGTCACCGCCAGCCAAATTCCGGCAGGCTGATGTGGCGGTTTAGCTTAAGTCTAAACACCCTGCTAATCACCCCCTAGAGCCACTGCCAAGTGGGTCCCCGTGCCCGTTTAGGATAGTCTAATGTTCTGTTTAGATTAGTTCTAATCCCGTGGAGCCCACGTGTCAGCTTTGACTTGGCCAGTCAGCGTTGACTAGGCCCACCTGTCAGCGACACTAACCAGCTCTGGGTCACCAACCAATGGGACCCACTTGTCAGTTTGACCCTGGTCAGCCCCAGTTGACCCACTGATGTTAGCGTGTTGTCATGCTGATCCAGTAAATCATTTACTGGATTTTGTTTAATTCTAAATAACCAGAAAATCCAGAAAATGATTTGAACTTCAAAAAATCATAGAAAATAATCTATAGCTTAGAATGAAATAATTTATATATGAAAAATGATCAGAAAAATTCAATCTATCCATCTGTACCATTTTCATGCATGTTAGAACAACTTATGGCTGCTGTTTAGGACAAATCATTTAAATGGCATTTAAACCTTCACATATGGAGTTTGAATTTGAAACTAGGGTTCAAACCAACTTCATTTAACTTGTTGCTAGTTGCATTAGCTCAATCAACAGCATATTGCCATGTCATATTCATGCATCATATTGTTGCATTGCATTGATTGTGTTCTTTCTTGTTTGCCGGTATTCGTCCCCTCTCAGTAGACGTGGTTTCGACGATGTGATCGATGACACCGATGAAGAGCTATTACTATCTTCAGAAGTGCCAGGCAAGCAGAACCCCCTTGTTCATTCCGATACAATCCCACTCTCTCGCTCCTACTCTCTTTTACTGCATTAGGACAACAACGATTCAACTGTTACATGCTGCGGTAGTTGAACCCCTTTCCTCTGCATGACCTATCTTTGCCACAGTAAATAGTCGAAACCCACTAGCATGAGTAGGAGTTGCTTGAGCCATGATGTGCCTACTCATTCATACTTGGTTGTCATGCCTGCTATTGCTTAGAGTTGTGTCAGGTCTGATTTGGAACATGTCCTACTGTTGAGAGCTAAGTGTGTGAACACGATTTGGTAAAGGTAGCGGTGAGAGGCCATGTAGGAGTACATGGTGGGTTGTCTCATTGAAACCATCCTCAGGAACTGAGTTCTGTGTTTGTGATCCATGAACAGCTACTACCACACATTGGGTTCCGGTAACTCAACCCCTCTCGGCTTATTAATCAACCTGATCTCTGTCCAGGAGTTGCAACTAGTTTCTGGTGTTTGTAGGTAGTGCTAGTAGTCTACCAAGTGGCACCCGGTACAGGTGGGATTGGGACAGACTAGGTGCAGTGGCACGGTGTACCAAGTGTCGCCCGTTTGGTGGGCTTGGGAACCCTGCTCACATCGTTTGGGGCCGTGAGCGACACCCCAGCCGGATCTCCTTGCAGATGGAACCCGAATAGGTGATAAACCTAGACTAGAGACTTGCGTGGATAGTCAGGTCGTGGCCGACTCCCTCGCCAGGCTTCTGCTTGAAGGTTGTCGAGATACACGATGTGTACATGGTGGTAATTGGCGAGAGCGTGTGTGAAGAAGTACACCCCTGCAGGGTTAACATCATCTATTCGAATAGCCGCGTCCGCGGTAAAGGACCTCTGGGTTGCCTATACAGTTCATAGACAAGCGAAAGTGGATACTCTAAAATGCGCAAGATAAGTGTGAGTGCTATGGATGGCCTTGTCGCAGGGAGACGGAAGCGGATCCATAGTGGTGTATTGATATAGTGAATATGTGGACTCGTGTGCGCCACCTCAAAAGAGTTACTTGCAGTCGTAGTTCAGGATAGCCACTGAGTCAAAGCTGGCTTGCTGCAGTTAAACTCCACCACCCCCTTTGTTGATACTGATGCATATGTAGCTAGTTCTGATGTAAGTCTTGCTGGGTACATTTGTACTCATGTTTGCTTAATTTATGTTTTTGCAGAGAGACTTCAGTCTCACTAATAGTTCCATGTGGACTCCGACGTTTAGCTTGTTACCTCAGCTACGATCTTGTTCCCTCGGCAGGGTCTTGTAGATAGTCAGGCTTCTTAGCCTTTTCCATTTGTAGTTGTCTGTACTCAGACAAGTTAAGCTTCCGCACGGTATTCCCACGGGTGCCACCTTACCTGGCCCGGGACCGTCTGCGCCTTTTGGCTCATGTATATGATAGTGTCGCTAGCATCCATATGACAGAGAACCCGGGTCGACATGACTAGTCGTAAACCCAAAGTGGCACTAACTTACAGGGACAGGCATACATGACCCAGCAACGAACGTGTCGGTCATCAGCGAGTGAATCCGGGCTATAGCGGCTGGGCTAACAGGACTCCGGAGAATCCGGGCTGTAGCAGGATAACAGGACTCCGGTAGACATCGCGTGACATTTCCCCGAAGGGACAGACACAGGAACGAAGAAGGACACATGCCGGCCAGCCTAAGTGTTCCGGAGCAGTAGCAAGCTACCATGGCTCAGTGGAAGCACTAGGAGACATTTCCTGGTAAGAGAGGCTACCAAGAATAAACAACTAGGTTGTCGGATCCCACACATACCAAGCATTTCAAATCATACACACAATATGCTCGATATGTGCAAATACAACATGGCATCACAACAAAACTCTACAACTCAACGTATTTATTCATTAGGCTCCAAGGAGCCAAGTATTACAAACATGGGTCTCATGACCCAACATACAGAGCATACAAGCAACAAGCGGAAGCATAAACATGTCTGAGTACAGACAACTACAAATGGAAAAGGCTGAGAAGCCTGACTATCTACAAGACCCTCCCAAGGGTACAAGATCGTAGCTGAGGTAACAAGCTAAACGTCGAAGTCCATGCGGAACTACTAGTGAGACTGAAGTCTCTCTGCAAAAACATAAATTAAGCAAACGTGAGTACAAATGTACCCAGCAAGACTTACATCAGAACTAACTACATATGCATCGGTATCAACAAAGGGGGTGGTGGAGTTTAACTGCAGCAAGCCAGCTTTGACTCAGTGGCTATCCTGAACTACGACTGCTGGTAAGTCTTTTGAGGTGGCGCACATGAGTCCACATATTCACCAATCAATACACCACTATGGATCCGCTCCTGTCTCCCTACGAGAAGGCCATCCATAGCACTCACGCTTATCTTGCGCATTTTAGAGTATCCACTTTCACTTGTCTATGAACTGTACAGGCAACCCAGAAGTCCTTTACCGCGGACACGGCTATTCGAATAGATGATGTTAACCCTGCAGGGGTGTTCTTCTTCACACACGGTCTCGCCACTTACCACGATGTACATGTCATGTATCTCAACAACCTTCAAGCGGAGGCCTGGCGAGGGAGTCGGCCACGACCTGACTAACCACACAAGTCTCTAGTCCAGGTTTATCGCCTATTTGGGTTCCATCCGCAAGGAGATCCGGCCGGGGTATCGCTCACGGCCCCAAACAATGTGTGCAGGGTTCCCAAGCCCACCTCGACAGATGGATCTACGCTTGGTACACCGTGCCACGGTGCCTAGTCTGTCCCAAGCCCACCTGCACCGGGTGCCACTTGGTAGACTACTAACACAACCTACAAACACCAGAAACTAGTTGCAACTCCTGGATAGAGATCAGGTTGATTAATAAGTCGAGAGAGCTTGGAGTGCCCGGAGCCCAATGTGTGGTAGTAGCTGTTCATGGATCACAAACACAGAACTCAATTCCGGAGGACGGCTTCAATGAGACAACCCACCATGTACTCCTACGTGGCCTCTCACCGATACCTTTACCAAATCCTGTTCACACACTTAGCTCTCAACAGTAGGACATGTTCACACACCTCTAATTCATCCCCGATGAATCAGACCTGACTCAACTCTAAGCAGTAGCAGGCATGACAACAAGCATGAATGAGTAGGCAGATAAGGGCTCAAACAACTCCTACTCATGCTAGTGGGTTTCATCTCTTTACTGTGGCAATGACAGGTCATGCAAAGGAAAGGGGTTCAACTACCACAACATGTAACAGTTGATTCGTTGTTACCCTAATGCAGTAAAAGAGAGCAGGAACGAGAGAGTGGGATTGTATCGGAATGAACAAGGGGGTTTTGCTTGCCTGGCACTTCTGAAGATAGTATAGCTCTTCATCGGTGTCATCGAACTCATCGCTAGAACATACGTCTACCGAGGGGGAACAACCACCGGCAAACAAGAGGGAACACAATCAATGCGATGCAACAATATGATGCATGAACATGGCATGTATATGTGATGTTGTTTGTGCTAATGCAAACAGCAACAAGTTCAATGGAGCTCATTTGAATCAAGGATTCAAATGCAACTCCAAACTTAAGCATTTTAAATGCCCTTTATGTGTTTTCATCTATACAGCAGGTTTAGGTTGGTTTGTCATGCATGAAACTAGTACAGCTGGATAGATTGAATTTTTCTGATAATTTTTCATATATAAATTATTTCATTCTGGGCTACGGTTGATTTTATATGATTTTTAGAAGTTTTGGGCATTTTCTGAAAATAATAAATCATTTCTGATTTATTAAAATCCCAAAAAGCATTACTGCATCAGCACCACGTCATGACGATGTCAGCAAGTCAACAGGGGCGGGTGCAGGTCAAACCTTACCAGTGGGGCCCGCACGTCGGTGTAACAGGGCAGGAACAGAGGCTGACTAGTGGGCCCAGGTCAACAGCCACATCAGCACGGTCAAAGCTGACGCGTGGGGCCACTGTGTTTAATTAGAGCTAAACAAAAACTAAACCATGGTTAATTTGGCAGCGGGGCTCGGCTGTCAGTGGGCCTGAGGGTGGTTAGTGGTGTGCTTAGGCAGCTAATAATGTGCCACGTCATCCCGCCGGAGTTGAACGCCGGCGAGCACGCAGACGCGGCGGGGACGCTCGGATTCGCTCTTCCGGCGCCCAAATGAGTGGCGGAGAGTACCTACGGGGAGTCGGAGCTCTCCCGCATCTAGTGCAGCAAGCAGCAGCAGCTGGGGTGGCCAGAGCTCGTCAGAAACGAGCTCGCGGCGGCGGCCGGAGTTCGGTGGCGTGCGGGTTGGCGCTACGGGGCACGGGCGAGCTAGCAAAAGGGATAGCCGGCCTCCTGGAGGCACGACAAGCTCGTTACCATGCTCTGCAACGACGGGCACAGGCTGCAATGGTGGCGCATGACAAGGCAGGCGGCGGCGGAGCTCGGCCATGGCGGCAGCGCTAGCTAGAGGTCGAGCGAAGCAACGAGGTTACGGGTAGGGGAAAGAGGGGCTCACGGAGGACTCGCAGAGAAGCTCAGAGTGCTCGGGGAGGTCATGTAGCTCCTGAATCAACGGCGAGGATCCACGGTGACCGACGAGGGGAACGGCGGTGTTGGCGAGGCTTCAGGGTGTCCGGCGTTGCGTGGCTCAGCGAGGGAGTCGAGGACGAAGTGGCGGAGCTTCTGGGCGCAGAGAGAGGTTCAGGAGGAGGCGGTGGCTACGGTGAACGGCGTCGGTGGCGACGAGCCCCGCTCGGTGGTGAGAGAGAGAGAGGGATCCAGGGGAGGGGAAGGACGAAGGGAGCGAGGGAGAGGACCAGGGGGCTGCATGTCGATGTCCAGAGAGGGCCAGAGCGAAGCGGCAAGCAGGAGGTGGCCTCGCGCATGGACGCGCGCGGAGAGCACGCGCCCCTCATCCTCCTGGCGGGAGGTTGGGGATGACTGGCAGCTGCGGGTGGGCTGGGCCGCCAGGTGGCTGGACTGCCAGGTGGGCTGCACAGGAGGTAAGCCTAGGTAAGTTAGTTTCCCTTTTTATTTTGTTTTTCTTTCTTTCTGTAGGTTTGTGGCTTTTCTAAAAATGCCTAAGCACTTTCAAAAATCATCAAACTACTCATGCCCACTGTATAGAATATATCCAACAGGAAACATTTTGGTTTATGATTATTTGGGCATTTAATATCTTTTATAGGATTTAAATGCCCAAATGCAAATACTATATGATCTAATTCAGTGACCCCCAATTGACCTAGAAAAATGTGCAACATTTTTGGCAGAGGTTCAAGACCAATCCAAAGATGATGAACATTTTTGGGAAGGCATTTTTGGTTCATTGAAAATATTTTTATTTGAACCTAGTTGAATTCTTTCTGATGCTAGGGTTTGGCCAATCCCCATTTCAACTTAAATAGAATTTAAACATGATGCAACAAGATGCAAAACACCAAGCAATACCAGAAGCTAGGGATGTGACAGAAGGCCAGCGTAGGGACTAGCCGCTTCACTTCTTCTTGCCGCCACGAATGCATGCCAAAGATAGTATATCTTAAATTAGAATTGTGGCGAGTATCGATGTAATATAATTTTATGTGTTTTTGTTGAATGCATGCTATATTTCTTGTCTGATTTCTTTCTGTATGGCATACACCCGTTGGGAAAAACTCGCCGGTGCGCGCACCCTTGCCGCGAGCGCTCTGAGGAACGGATCCTTACCATCCTGCTGGGGGTGTTGCTGCCGGCAAGATACCTTGCCATTCGCAGTGCAGCCACTTAAACTGTTGAGTGGAAACAGAGTAAGGGCACAACCGATCATGACAAGGTTCCTTCGCGTGGAGGTTTTCCATACAAGAACCGAAATCGTCCAAGGAAAATAACCTTACATTTAAGAGAAATTTACTCAAGGTTTCGCAACTTAGCTTTTCGTTTGTACACTCTTTCCCACAAGATGCGACTTCGAATGTCACCTGTTGGTGTCCACATTCCACACCATCATTCCCCCCGGCAAACTTGCACGTGAGGGAATCTTCTATCCTTTGAGAAAAAGAAAGAAGAGAAAATAGGAACATGGAACCTTGGCGGTTCATCAGTACTTGCCGGAAACAAGCATAGTACAATATCTTGGACGGGCATGCATATAGATAAACATGAAAATCGACAAGAACTACAAAACACTTAAACTTATTTGACTGCGCACAGGGTCTACACCTGGCTTTGTACATAGGGTTATATGCCTTGCCGGCAAGGCTGGTACAAAAGGGGGTTGCCGAGGGACCTGACAACCGCGCCTTATGGATAAAACTTGCGAAGATGTTTGATATTCTAGGAGTTGCTCACTGGAATGCCATCTTTGGTCTCCAAGTAGACTGCACTAGGCCTGGTGACTCGTATTACCTGATAAGAGCCTTCCCACTTCAGCGTCAACTTGTTAGAATTCTTGGCCGACTGAACACACCGAAGAACAAGGTCACCTTCCTCAAGACTTCGGGCATGAACCTTGCGGCTATGGTAGCGGTGCAAGGCATGCTGGTAGCACGTAGCTCGCACAGCAGCCTGAAAGCGATCTTCCTCAAGGAGCGTAGCATCATCTTGCCGCAACTGCTCTTGCTCAAACTCATCATAAACGAGCACTCGAGGTGACCCATGTATGAGTTATGTGGGGAGAACTACTTCCGCCCCGTATACCAGGGAGAAGGGTGTTTGGCCAGTAGCTTGATTTGGTGTCGTCCTGCTTGACCAAAGAACTGTCGGCAACTCATCAATCCAGCATCTTCCGCACTTGTGCAGCTTGTCGAAGGTCCTCATCTTGAGACCTCGCAACACTTCAGCATTTTCCCTTTCCGCCTGGCCGTTGCTTCTTGCACTCCAAAAAAATACACTTCCGTGATGATACGTGTTTGTCACAGTAGGTCATGTTTTCTGTCATGCATGTACATCCATGACAAATTTATGACAGAATCAAGATAGTCATACCTGTGCTGTCATAGAAGTGTTCCATGACATTACCAAAATTATCATCACGGAAGTGTCCACTTCCATGACGATAAGTCGCGTGTCACGGAAGTGCTTTCGTCAAGGGTGATCGACATGTGGCATCCACCGTAACGGAACACCGTTAAGCTATCGGGTCCGGTTTTGGATCCGATAACCCGTTAACAGCCCCGACCAATGGGGATTTTCCACGTGTAAAATCATCATTGGCTGGAGGAAACACGTGTCGGCTCACCGTTGGGACAGATGTCATCCACTCATTGGACCCAAAGCGCCTATGATACATCGACATGTGGCACGGCCCAACAGAGGCCCAATCCTGTGAAAAGGCCGGCCCGTTTGACTTGGTCAAAAGGTGGCGGGCCGGCCCACGGCAAGCCTGTTAACAGCTTGTTCGCATATAGCCCATTTACAGCCCGCTATCCCAGGGCCCGTTTACGGCCTATCCGAATTAGGCCCAGTAGCGTCATCTGGGCCGTCCAATATAATTCCAACCCATTTTAACTTCCGGCCCATGTATGGCCCATGACGTCTTTTGGCCCATATGAGGCCCTTAGTAACCCTCGGCCCCTTAACGGCCCGTGGTAAAACTGGCCCGTAATGAACAGTGTATCACTTTATACCCATTAACGGCCCATTATTCCGTTGGGCCGTTTCCATCCCATGTTATCTTTTGGCCTTCTCAGGGCCAATTTATTCTTGGGCTCATTTCCAGCATTCGGTTACTTACGGCCCGTTACTCCCCCCCCCCCCCCCCCCCCCCCCCCCCCCCCCCCCCCCCCCCCCCCCCCCCCCCCCCCCCCCCCCCCCCCCCCCCCCCCCCCCCCCCCCCCCCCCCCCCCCCCCCCCCCCCCCCCCCCCCCCCCCCCCCCCCCCCCCCCCCCCCCCCCCCCCCCCCCCCCCCCCCCCCCCCCCCCCCCCCCCCCCCCCCCCCCCCCCCCCCCCCCCCCCCCCCCCCCCCCCCCCCCCCCCCCCCCCCCCCCCCCCCCCCCCCCCCCCCCCCCCCCCCCCCCCCCCCCCCCCCCCCCCCCCCCCCCCCCCCCCCCCCCCCCCCCCCCCCCCCCCCCCCCCCCCCCCCCCCCCCCCCCCCCCCCCCCCCCCCCCCCCCCCCCCCCCCCCCCCCCCCCCCCCCCCCCCCCCCCCCCCCCCCCCCCCCCCCCCCCCCCCCCCCCCCCCCCCCCCCCCCCCCCCCCCCCCCCCCCCCCCCCCCCCCCCCCCCCCCCCCCCCCCCCCCCCCCCCCCCCCCCCCCCCCCCCCCCCCCCCCCCCCCCCCCCCCCCCCCCCCCCCCCCCCCCCCCCCCCCCCCCCCCCCCCCCCCCCCCCCCCCCCCCCCCCCCCCCCCCCCCCCCCCCCCCCCCCCCCCCCCCCCCCCCCCCCCCCCCCCCCCCCCCCCCCCCCCCCCCCCCCCCCCCCCCCCCCCCCCCCCCCCCCCCCCCCCCCCCCCCCCCCCCCCCCCCCCCCCCCCCCCCCCCCCCCCCCCCCCCCCCCCCCCCCCCCCCCCCCCCCCCCCCCCCCCCCCCCCCCCCCCCCCCCCCCCCCCCCCCCCCCCCCCCCCCCCCCCCCCCCCCCCCCCCCCCCCCCCCCCCCCCCCCCCCCCCCCCCCCCCCCCCCCCCCCCCCCCCCCCCCCCCCCCCCCCCCCCCCCCCCCCCCCCCCCCCCCCCCCCCCCCCCCCCCCCCCCCCCCCCCCCCCCCCCCCCCCCCCCCCCCCCCCCCCCCCCCCCCCCCCCCCCCCCCCCCCCCCCCCCCCCCCCCCCCCCCCCCCCCCCCCCCCCCCCCCCCCCCCCCCCCCCCCCCCCCCCCCCCCCCCCCCCCCCCCCCCCCCCCCCCCCCCCCCCCCCCCCCCCCCCCCCCCCCCCCCCCCCCCCCCCCCCCCCCCCCCCCCCCCCCCCCCCCCCCCCCCCCCCCCCCCCCCCCCCCCCCCCCCCCCCCCCCCCCCCCCCCCCCCCCCCCCCCCCCCCCCCCCCCCCCCCCCCCCCCCCCCCCCCCCCCCCCCCCCCCCCCCCCCCCCCCCCCCCCCCCCCCCCCCCCCCCCCCCCCCCCCCCCCCCCCCCCCCCCCCCCCCCCCCCCCCCCCCCCCCCCCCCCCCCCCCCCCCCCCCCCCCCCCCCCCCCCCCCCCCCCCCCCCCCCCCCCCCCCCCCCCCCCCCCCCCCCCCCCCCCCCCCCCCCCCCCCCCCCCCCCCCCCCCCCCCCCCCCCCCCCCCCCCCCCCCCCCCCCCCCCCCCCCCCCCCCCCCCCCCCCCCCCCCCCCCCCCCCCCCCCCCCCCCCCCCCCCCCCCCCCCCCCCCCCCCCCCCCCCCCCCCCCCCCCCCCCCCCCCCCCCCCCCCCCCCCCCCCCCCCCCCCCCCCCCCCCCCCCCCCCCCCCCCCCCCCCCCCCCCCCCCCCCCCCCCCCCCCCCCCCCCCCCCCCCCCCCCCCCCCCCCCCCCCCCCCCCCCCCCCCCCCCCCCCCCCCCCCCCCCCCCCCCCCCCCCCCCCCCCCCCCCCCCCCCCCCCCCCCCCCCCCCCCCCCCCCCCCCCCCCCCCCCCCCCCCCCCCCCCCCCCCCCCCCCCCCCCCCCCCCCCCCCCCCCCCCCCCCCCCCCCCCCCCCCCCCCCCCCCCCCCCCCCCCCCCCCCCCCCCCCCCCCCCCCCCCCCCCCCCCCCCCCCCCCCCCCCCCCCCCCCCCCCCCCCCCCCCCCCCCCCCCCCCCCCCCCCCCCCCCCCCCCCCCCCCCCCCCCCCCCCCCCCCCCCCCCCCCCCCCCCCCCCCCCCCCCCCCCCCCCCCCCCCCCCCCCCCCCCCCCCCCCCCCCCCCCCCCCCCCCCCCCCCCCCCCCCCCCCCCCCCCCCCCCCCCCCCCCCCCCCCCCCCCCCCCCCCCCCCCCCCCCCCCCCCCCCCCCCCCCCCCCCCCCCCCCCCCCCCCCCCCCCCCCCCCCCCCCCCCCCCCCCCCCCCCCCCCCCCCCCCCCCCCCCCCCCCCCCCCCCCCCCCCCCCCCCCCCCCCCCCCCCCCCCCCCCCCCCCCCCCCCCCCCAAATATATGATTTATATAGTAAGCAAGTAAGCAGATGGCAATCCATATATGATATAAAAACTAAGCAATGCAAGACAACATGCATGACATGGGTAAT
Organism: Thinopyrum obtusiflorum; assembly: GCA_036873465.1. Classification (NCBI taxonomy): domain Eukaryota; kingdom Viridiplantae; phylum Streptophyta; class Magnoliopsida; order Poales; family Poaceae; genus Thinopyrum; species Thinopyrum obtusiflorum. The sequence continues at coordinate 17,974 of JAAAWM010011056.1, read as the reverse complement.
ATAACCATGCCAAGTTTGAGCATAGACCTCAGGGGGGAAATAGGACTGGTCATCAGTCTCTGAATCCTCCTCTGAGGAGCTCTCTGTATCCAGCAAGATGTCTGCTTCAGCAGGTAGCATTGTCTGCTCTGAATACCATGTTTTCACTCCAGATACTTCCATCACCGCTTCAAATGGCTGATGCACGGGAAGAGTAGTTGAATATACAAACGTTGTCGACAAATGGAACACGTAATACAAAAAATGATAGCATGATATAATTCACATACATGATGATTGGCTCAACGGCATGGCATTGCATAATTCACATATATAATGCCTTTGCAACAAGATAGCATTGCATAATTCACATATATAATGTCTTGCAACAAGATGGCAATGCATAATTCACATATATGGTAATTAGACACTAAACAGGTGGCATTCACACAAAGCATGTCTAAACTAATCAAATGACATCACAATGCAAGACACCATACGCACGATATGAGCAACATAACCCTGCCAAGTTAATTAGAGCATACACCTCGAGGGGGAAATAGGACTGGTCATCTGTCTCTGAATCCTCCTCTGAGGAGCTATCCGTAACCAGCGAGATATGCGCTTCGTCAGATAGCATAGTCTGCTCTGAAGACCTTGTTTTCACTCAGAATTTTCCATCACCGTGTCAAATGGCTGATGCACACGAAGAGTAGTTGAATGTACTAACATTGTTGACAAATGTAATACGTAACAAAAAAAGGATGGCCTGATATAATTCACATTTAAGATGACTAGCTAAGCAGGATGGCATTGCAAAATTCACATATATGATGCCTGGCTAAACAAGATGGCATTGCATAATTCACATAAATGATGAATAAACTAAATAGATGGCATTCACACAAAGCATGTCTAAACTAAGCAGTTGACATATTTGATGTATAAAGTAAGCAATGCAAGGCACCATATACATGATATAACTAACATCAGCATGCCAAGTTAGAGCGAAGACCTCATGGGGTAAATAGGAGTGGTGGGGGGGGGGGGGGGGGGGGGGGGGGGGGGGGGGGGGGGGGGGGGGGGGGGGGGGGGGGGGGGGGGGGGGGGGGGGGGGGGGGGGGGGGGGGGGGGGGGGGGGGGGGGGGGGGGGGGGGGGGGGGGGGGGGGGGGGGGGGGGGGGGGGGGGGGGGGGGGGGGGGGGGGGGGGGGGGGGGGGGGGGGGGGGGGGGGGGGGGGGGGGGGGGGGGGGGGGGGGGGGGGGGGGGGGGGGGGGGGGGGGGGGGGGGGGGGGGGGGGGGGGGGGGGGGGGGGGGGGGGGGGGGGGGGGGGGGGGGGGGGGGGGGGGGGGGGGGGGGGGGGGGGGGGGGGGGGGGGGGGGGGGGGGGGGGGGGGGGGGGGGGGGGGGGGGGGGGGGGGGGGGGGGGGGGGGGGGGGGGGGGGGGGGGGGGGGGGGGGGGGGGGGGGGGGGGGGGCAAGTTTGAGCATTAGTTTGGAGCTGACTTAGAGTCTAATCGGTGAACAGGAGGATAAAGTAGCATGTAATATTAAGCGATGCATAATGTAAGCAGACATGAAAGAGTGCGACCTCTCTTGCGGACCCTGTAGTCCTCGAGGTCATCTGCTCAGTTGATGATGGTAATGCAGTTGTCGTGGCTGCCGACGGCGGCGAAGAAGATCCGAGGCAGCGAAAGACAGTCTGGAGGGCGGATCCCTGCTGTGGTGGACCCTTCTATCGTTGGAGCAGCTGAGCTGGGGTGGACGACGGCGCAGCAGGAGCGGGACAAACCACACAAGGTTTTCGTTGACAACTATCTGTAAGAGAAGTAATTCTATAAGGGCTCGTTTGAATTGGAGGATTCTAACAACGCAGGGATAGGAAATACATAGTAATAGGATAGGAATGCATGTGCAAAGAATTTAAAATCACAGGATTTCTGTCAATCTGGGTGCTTGGTTCACAGGAATTTGAAGGTCACAGGAATGCAAAGAAGCATGGTCAAATTAAGTCAAACCACAAGAAAATGTACAGTTATAATGCTATTATGCTACTACCACTTAGTCTTGTTCTTCATGAATAGGAATTTGAAAAGGTGGACGAAGTGGATATTAAAATTCCTACGTTTTTTCTTTGAAAGAGACACTAAAGGAACAAATCCTACAGTTTTCCTTTGCTGCATTCCTTTGAACCAAATGCATTAATAGTAGTACCATAGGAAACTTTCCAATTCCTATGTTTTCCTTCACTTTTCCTTTCAACCACTGGCAATTCTAGTAGGCAGGCTTGAACAGGCAAAAGCCTACACTCCAAAAATGTTTTTGTGCGGGGGGGGGGGGGGGGGGGGGGGGGGGGGGGGGGGGGGGGGGGGGGGGGGGGGGGGGGGGGGGGGGGGGGGGGGGGGGGGGGGGGGGGGGGGGGGGGGGGGGGGGGGGGGGGGGGGGGGGGGGGGGGGGGGGGGGGGGGGGGGGGGGGGGGGGGGGGGGGGGGGGGGGGGGGGGGGGGGGGGGGGGGGGGGGGGGGGGGGGGGGGGGGGGGGGGGGGGGGGGGGGGGGGGGGGGGGGGGGGGGGGGGGGGGGGGGGGGGGGGGGGGGGGGGGGGGGGGGGGGGGGGGGGGGGGGGGGGGGGGGGGGGGGGGGGGGGGGGGGGGGGGGGGGGGGGGGGGGGGGGGGGGGGGGGGGGGGGGGGGGGGGGGGGGGGGGGGGGGGGGGGGGGGGGGGGGGGGGGGGGGGGGGGGGGGGGGGGGGGGGGGGGGGGGGGGGGGGGGGGGGGGGGGGGGGGGGGGGGGGGGGGGGGGGGGGGGGGGGGGGGGGGGGGGGGGGGGGGGGGGGGGGGGGGGGGGGGGGGGGGGGGGGGGGGGGGGGGGGGGGGGGGGGGGGGGGGGGGGGGGGGGGGGGGGGGGGGGGGGGGGGGGGGGGGGGGGGGGGGGGGGGGGGGGGGGGGGGGGGGGGGGGGGGGGGGGGGGGGGGGGGGGGGGGGGGGGGGGGGGGGGGGGGGGGGGGGGGGGGGGGGGGGGGGGGGGGGGGGGGGGGGGGGGGGGGGGGGGGGGGGGGGGGGGGGGGGGGGCTACTTGTACTACTTTGGACCCAGGCCACTGCCCTACTAACTCAACTCCCAGGCCCATCTACACATGCACACCTCAAACGCGCAGAAATAAATAATGATGGCTTTCGAGAGAGTCCATCACGGATAGCTAAGTTGCCTGGTACCTCACTGCTTGTCATATAGTAGGAGAAACTAATCTTATTTCACTTTACTATGTGTGCTCAGTGGACAATATATATAACATGTAGAGTAAAAAAGCGATGCAACGAGTGTACAACCTCTTTGGCGAAGCCATGTTGATCTCAGCATGATAGGTTGGTCGGTGAGGATGCTCTGGCTGATTTGGCTATCAGAAGAGGGGAAGAAGATCTTACGCGTGTGGAGATGGAGCCGGGGGTACTGCTCTGCTATGATGGAGGGTTTCGTCGTTGGAGCAGCTCCGGTGAGTTGTACGACAGCGAGGCTGAAGCAGACAAGAGAGACAATGTTAACCCGAGTGGAATTCTAATAGCATCTCCAATAGATGATGTAAAATACATAACCACAAAGTGCTAGATGTAAAATACATCAGCCGCTCATCTATGAACTTAACTGTCAAAACTGAATTTAACTGTCGAAACTGAATTTTACTATCGAAACTGAATTTTGCTGTCGAAACTGAATTTTACTGTCGAAACTGAACGCACTAGTAGCAGAAAAGCAGTAGCAGCAACAGCAGCACCCGGAGCAGTAGCGCATGCGAGAGCCGAGGCAGCTGGTCGTGTAGCAGCATCTCGGGTAGCAGCTGCAGGGGCTCGAGCGAGAGCAGGATCTGCTGCTCGTGCAGCAGCAGCGCGAGCAAGAGTAGAGCAGCAGCGCAAGCAAGATTAAGAGCGAGAGCAGTAGCGCGAGCAAGAGCAAGAGCAGACCAGGTAGGGGACCGAGAGCAAGAGCAGAGCAGCAGCACGGGCGAGAGCCAAATCAGCAGCAGCTCCTACTGATGTGGACGTCGCCGTCGAGGGAGCGATGCCATGGAGGAAGTGGCCGGCGACGCCGCCGTATATGGAGCCACGCCATGTCGGCTCGGGACCGAGCACCGGCAGCATCATGAGATCGAATCAAGAAGAAAATGCAGTGATTAGTGTAGAACCTCTTTGGTGGCGCCGATTAGGCCTCAGCTTCATTCGAGGAATCGGTGATGATGCTGCATTTCCGGTGGTGCAGGTGAAGATGGAGGTGTGGGAATGGAGGTGGCGCGAAAGACTAGGGGAACGTCGGGGCAGCTCCTTGGAGGTGGAGGATGGGGTGGCTGAACTGGCGGTACGACGAGATCGACGATGGATCCTCATCCGGTGCGGTGGATGAGGGACGTCGAGGTGTTGATGTGGACGACATCGTCGGGGAAGAGGCTCCGGCTGGGTGGGCCCACGGAGGAGGGTGTGGGGCTTCACGGGTTTTTGCAGCCTCGGTGTACGAATGGGGGGTGGAGGGGATGGGAGGAGGGAACCATGGCTTAGGCATGCGCTTGTCCAAAATGTGGGGTAAGTTACGAAAGTAGCCACCGATTTGAACTAGGTGGTTCTTTTGGTTCAGGGGTATCACGGGAATTTCGCGTGTCGGGATTTCACATGAGAGGGGAGTTTTCACGTGCATTGTAATTTTGGGATAGCAAGGCGCGGATTGAGATGGAGGGAATTTTAGGAGCACAACGAGACAAAGATATATCTTAAAATTTCAGGATAACAAGGTGCGGGTTGAAATTTCTGGACAAGCCAAACGTGTACTGTACCAAATCAATTCACATTTCCCTCGACGAGAAAACAAAAAGAAATCAATTGGACCACATAAGAGAGTCTAGTCCCGTGTGTACCAAATCAATTCACACTACAAATGCCATTCAAAACTTCGAATCCATGTTATGTTCAATTAAAATATTTCGATATGAGTCTAATGCATGCAACCTGCTACTCAAATGAACGTTTTAGTGCATTCCAAATGTATATAGGGGGGGGGGGGGGGGGGGGGGGGGGGGGGGGGGGGGGGGGGGGGGGGGGGGGGGGGGGGGGGGGGGGGGGGGGGGGGGGGGGGGGGGGGGGGGGGGGGGGGGGGGGGGGGGGGGGGGGGGGGGGGGGGGGGGGGGGGGGGGGGGGGGGGGGGGGGGGGGGGGGGGGGGGGGGGGGGGGGGGGGGGGGGGGGGGGGGGGGGGGGGGGGGGGGGGGGGGGGGGGGGGGGGGGGGGGGGGGGGGGGGGGGGGGGGGGGGGGGGGGGGGGGGGGGGGGGGGGGGGGGGGGGGGGGGGGGGGGGGGGGGGGGGGGGGGGGGGGGGGGGGGGGGGGGGGGGGGGGGGGGGGGGGGGGGGGGGGGGGGGGGGGGGGGGGGGGGGGGGGGGGGGGGGGGGGGGGGGGGGGGGGGGGGGGGGGGGGGGGGGGGGGGGGGGGGGGGGGGGGGGGGGGGGGGGGGGGGGGGGGGGGGGGGGGGGGGGGGGGGGGGGGGGGGGGGGGGGGGGGGGGGGGGGGGGGGGGGGGGGGGGGGGGGGGGGGGGGGGGGGGGGGGGGGGGGGGGGGGGGGGGGGGGGGGGGGGGGGGGGGGGGGGGGGGGGGGGGGGGGGGGGGGGGGGGGGGGGGGGGGGGGGGGGGGGGGGGGGGGGGGGGGGGGGGGGGGGGGGGGGGGGGGGGGGGGGGGGGGGGGGGGGGGGGGGGCGTGCATGCACACGCCCTCCTCGCCCTCCCCCTCCCTCAGCATTCTATCCATCGTGCACATTCATTTTTTTTCTTTAGGTCTCCCACGGTCTCCACTACTCCTTTCCGACACACACCGATTGATAAACCTCTCCAGCGATGTCTGCCTACCACATACACACACACTTCCCATCTCCTCCTTTCTGTGTCCATGCCTCGTGTCTCTCATACGGTCCCACGCATGTGTAAACTCTCGCCCCTCTTTTCATCGATCTCACAATCGCACACTCCTCCCCCTATCTAGCTAGTAGGCCTCTTGCACCACCTCTTAGCTCCATCTCTCTCTCTCTCTCTCTCTCTCTATCCGTCCCTCTGGGCCTTAATTGCCTCTAACAAATGGATGTACACCGACCGATCTCCCGCTATACATATAGCTAGCTAGGTCGTTTATAACTCGGTTTCCCCACGCGCCGATCGATCTACCTCATTAGTTATGTCTCTCCCTTCCTCCGACACACAACAATTGATCTACCGATCTAGGTAGGTCTGCTTACCAAACACATGGTCCCCATTCATCATCCATGCACGCCTCCCGACACATCTATCACGCACATGCACACACAGAAACACATCCCCACTCTTCTTGATAATATTGCAGTTGTACCCTCAGTTTGTCTAGTAGGCCTCTCCCACCATCTCGGGGGGGGGGGGGGGGGGGGGGGGGGGGGGGGGGGGGGGGGGGGGGGGGGGGGGGGGGGGGGGGGGGGGGGGGGGGGGGGGGGGGGGGGGGGGGGGGGGGGGGGGGGGGGGGGGGGGGGGGGGGGGGGGGGGGGGGGGGGGGGGGGGGGGGGGGGGGGGGGGGGGGGGGGGGGGGGGGGGGGGGGGGGGGGGGGGGGGGGGGGGGGGGGGGGGGGGGGGGGGGGGGGGGGGGGGGGGGGGGGGGGGGGGGGGGGGGGGGGGGGGGGGGGGGGGGGGGGGGGGGGGGGGGGGGGGGGGGGGGGGGGGGGGGGGGGGGGGGGGGGGGGGGGGGGGGGGGGGGGGGGGGGGGGGGGGGGGGGGGGGGGGGGGGGGGGGGGGGGGGGGGGGGGGGGGGGGGGGGGGGGGGGGGGGGGGGGGGGGGGGGGGGGGGGGGGGGGGGGGGGGGGGGGGGGGGGGGGGGGGGGGGGGGGGACACACATTGCATGTGTCAAATTTTTGTTTGAGATATCATCGACACATATTCCAACAAATACATTCACGAAATCAGCCCCCTAACAGAAAACACTCACGAACACACACGCCATCTCTCTAGGTTTGTATCTCTCTCATACACACCCACGTAGGTGGGGGACATGCACGAAGAGAAGAGGTGCACGCACGACGCACGTACTCCCGTCTCTTTCCCAACCACACCCACGCGGGTACATGGTGGAGCTCATTTCTGTATGAAAGGGCAACCCACGTGGTAATTTGACACGTGTACTGGTTATCCACTTGATGGAGGATTGTGTACCACGGGTGAACAAACAAATGCGACTTGACGCGTTATTTAAAAAAAGAGGCAAACCATGTGGGGCCTACCTTAGAGGCAAGACTCTATACACTAGAGATGCTCTGTACGTATTACTTTCGATGTGTCCCATCAACTTGCAGAACGAGGAGAAGCTTGCTTAGTACACCCTCTCCCCCGCCCATGGGCGCGGTGGCTCGCAGAGTCGCAGGATGAGGAGAAGCTTGCTTACTACGCCTACGCCCGCTCCCTTGCCCACGCGCGCGGTGGCTCGCAGGACGAGGAGAAAATTTTACTACTCTCTCCGTTAGACGTATATACACTCCTCGTCCCTACCTTGGTTAGAGAGATTATCATATTGTTTGAAATATATGTCTTTTAGCATATTTCAATATGAACTACTAGTACGTACTCCAAACACTGATGTATATAGACGTATTTTAGAGTGTAGATTCACACATTTTGCTCCGTATCTAGTCCATATTGAAACGGACGTAGTAGTACGCACTCTCCCTCGCCCCTCGCCCCTCGATCCTTGACCCTTGCCCACGTGGTGGACGTACAGCAATTCATTCGGTCTCAGATAGCCAGAACCATATACTGTAGTACCATTATTGCTCGACTTCCCGAAGAGGCGAAGAGCCAAGCGGGGGGGGGATATTTTTGAGATGCCAAGCGCAAGGTTTATAGGAGAACGAGTAGTAGTAGTACTAGTAGTATGTACCAGTGGTATGTACTGTATGAGGAAGAAGGCAACAAGAATGTATGTTTTGCATGACAGTCTCTTCTTACAGGACGTGCTAGACCTAGTGGACCTCATTGTTGCAATGGGAGTACTCTCATAGATGGCACAATTCAGAGTGGTGGGCAGCGGGAATAATTCGGAGCTGCTTAGTCTTAAACCCCATGAAGAAGTCCCATTGAAAGGAATAGCCATCCTCTACACGTGCTCCTATGTAAAATGAGTACATGAGACAAAAAGAGAAAGATACAAAGTAAAAAAAATCACCAGCCTTAGAGCCAGCCCTATTGTATCAGTGAATGATATTTCTACGTCGTGATTGACATGGCTATATTATTAACCATGTTGCAGAGGTAGAAGCGGATTTTTATTTATTTGCGGAGGTAGCAGCAGATGGATATTCAACAAGGACTGAAATGATGGCTGCTTCCTCGGTCAAACGTAGAGAAAGGTGGGCCTCATGATGTGATGACTTATTAGTCATTATTACTGCCTATACTCTTTGCCCATATAATAACCGTGTGGGGGGGGGGGTGGGCTATACTTTTAATAACCATGCTCGAAGAGAAGAGGTGCACGCACCCACACACGTAGTACTAGTAGCACTCTTTGCGTCTTTTGCGTCTTCCCTAACCACACACGTGACACGGTGGAGCTCATTTCTGTACGATGATGCAGCCCACGTGATAATTCGACGCGTCTAGTAGTAGTTACTCACTTAATGGAGGGTCGGTAACCACGCATGAACGGTGCCGCGTCATTTATAAATAAAGTTTTTTTCTTCAGTGGCACGTACGCAATATAAATAGATTCATATGGAGAGAAAAAGAAACCGCTCCACTATATAAATATCCAGGACGAGCCTACACGGTTGCTTGATGGGGTTGCTCTCTTCACACTCTCTCACACAAAAATACTGTGGCCACATCTCTAACATCCGGGCGGATCACGTCAACCGGGGGAAGGGGTGGATGCTTTGTGTAGATGCGGTTGCGATCGCCGACGGCGAAAACCCGCTGTCGGCGCATCCCGATCAGGGGTCCCCGCCATTCTCTCTCACAAAGCCTGTGCGGTTGCCTTCGTCCCTTGCTCACTGCCGCGACGTGGGCAGTTGCCGCCTCCCACCGCCCTCCTCTAAGGTAGCTACATCCCGACATCCCTCAGGTATAACTTCCTTTACAGCCGGCTTGCACCACTGCCCCAGCTGCCCACATCGCTCCAGGGGGGGGGGGGGGGGGGGGGGGGGGGGGGGGGGGGGGGGGGGGGGGGGGGGGGGGGGGGGGGGGGGGGGGGGGGGGGGGGGGGGGGGGGGGGGGGGGGGGGGGGGGGGGGGGGGGGGGGGGGGGGGGGGGGGGGGGGGGGGGGGGGGGGGGGGGGGGGGGGGGGGGGGGGGGGGGGGGGGGGGGGGGGGGGGGGGGGGGGGGGGGGGGGGGGGGGGGGGGGGGGGGGGGGGGGGGGGGGGGGGGGGGGGGGGGGGGGGGGGGGGGGGGGGGGGGGGGGGGGGGGGGGGGGGGGGGGGGGGGGGGGGGGGGGGGGGGGGGGGGGGGGGGGGGGGGGGGGGGGGGGGGGGGGGGGGGGGGGGGGGGGGGGGGGGGGGGGGGGGGGGGGGGGGGGGGGGGGGGGGGGGGGGGGGGGGGGGGGGGGGGGGGGGGGGGGGGGGGGGGGGGGGGGGGGGGGGGGGGGGGGGGGGGGGGGGGGGGGGGGGGGGGGGGGGGGGGGGGGGGGGGGGGGGGGGGGGGGGGGGGGGGGGGGGGGGGGGGGGGGGGGGGGGGGGGGGGGGGGGGGGGGGGGGGGGGGGGGGGGGGGGGGGGGGGGGGGGGGGGGGGGGGGGGGGGGGGGGGGGGGGGGGGGGGGGGGGGGGGGGGGGGGGGGGGGGGGGGGGGGGGGGGGGGGGGGGGGGGGGGGGGGGGGGGGGGGGGGGGGGGGGGGGGGGGGGGGGGGGGGGGGGGGGGGGGGGGGGGGGGGGGGGGGGGGGGGGGGGGGGGGGGGGGGGGGGGGGGGGGGGGGGGGGGGGGGGGGGGGGGGGGGGGGGGGGGGGGGGGGGGGGGGGGGGGGGGGGGGGGGGGGGGGGGGGGGGGGGGGGGGGGGGGGGGGGGGGGGGGGGGGGGGGGGGGGGGGGGGGGGGGGGGGGGGGGGGGGGGGGGGGGGGGGGGGGGGGGGGGGGGGGGGGGGGGGGGGGGGGGGGGGGGGGGGGGGGGGGGGGGGGGGGGGGGGGGGGGGGGGGGGGGGGGGGGGGGGGGGGGGGGGGGGGGGGGGGGGGGGGGGGGGGGGGGGGGGGGGGGGGGGGGGGGGGGGGGGGGGGGGGGGGGGGGGGGGGGGGGGGGGGGGGGGGGGGGGGGGGGGGGGGGGGGGGGGGGGGGGGGGGGGGGGGGGGGGGGGGGGGGGGGGGGGGGGGGGGGGGGGGGGGGGGGGGGGGGGGGGGGGGGGGGGGGGGGGGGGGGGGGGGGGGGGGGGGGGGGGGGGGGGGGGGGGGGGGGGGGGGGGGGGGGGGGGGGGGGGGGGGGGGGGGGGGGGGGGGGGGGGGGGGGGGGGGGGGGGGGGGGGGGGGGGGGGGGGGGGGGGGGGGGGGGGGGGGGGGGGGGGGGGGGGGGGGGGGGGGGGGGGGGGGGGGGGGGGGGGGGGGGGGGGGGGGGGGGGGGGGGGGGGGGGGGGGGGGGGGGGGGGGGGGGGGGGGGGGGGGGGGGGGGGGGGGGGGGGGGGGGGGGGGGGGGGGGGGGGGGGGGGGGGGGGGGGGGGGGGGGGGGGGGGGGGGGGGGGGGGGGGGGGGGGGGGGGGGGGGGGGGGGGGGGGGGGGGGGGGGGGGGGGGGGGGGGGGGGGGGGGGGGGGGGGGGGGGGGGGGGGGGGGGGGGGGGGGGGGGGGGGGGGGGGGGGGGGGGGGGGGGGGGGGGGGGGGGGGGGGGGGGGGGGGGGGGGGGGGGGGGGGGGGGGGGGGGGGGGGGGGGGGGGGGGGGGGGGGGGGGGGGGGGGGGGGGGGGGGGGGGGGGGGGGGGGGGGGGGGGGGGGGGGGGGGGGGGGGGGGGGGGGGGGGGGGGGGGGGGGGGGGGGGGGGGGGGGGGGGGGGGGGGGGGGGGGGGGGGGGGGGGGGGGGGGGGGGGGGGGGGGGGGGGGGGGGGGGGGGGGGGGGGGGGGGGGGGGGGGGGGGGGGGGGGGGGGGGGGGGGGGGGGGGGGGGGGGGGGGGGGGGGGGGGGGGGGGGGGGGGGGGGGGGGGGGGGGGGGGGGGGGGGGGGGGGGGGGGGGGGGGGGGGGGGGGGGGGGGGGGGGGGGGGGGGGGGGGGGGGGGGGGGGGGGGGGGGGGGGGGGGGGGGGGGGGGGGGGGGGGGGGGGGGGGGGGGGGGGGGGGGGGGGGGGGGGGGGGGGGGGGGGGGGGGGGGGGGGGGGGGGGGGGGGGGGGGGGGGGGGGGGGGGGGGGGGGGGGGGGGGGGGGGGGGGGGGGGGGGGGGGGGGGGGGGGGGGGGGGGGGGGGGGGGGGGGGGGGGGGGGGGGGGGGGGGGGGGGGGGGGGGGGGGGGGGGGGGGGGGGGGGGGGGGGGGGGGGGGGGGGGGGGGGGGGGGGGGGGGGGGGGGGGGGGGGGGGGGGGGGGGGGGGGGGGGGGGGGGGGGGGGGGGGGGGGGGGGGGGGGGGGGGGGGGGGGGGGGGGGGGGGGGGGGGGGGGGGGGGGGGGGGGGGGGGGGGGGGGGGGGGGGGGGGGGGGGGGGGGGGGGGGGGGGGGGGGGGGGGGGGGGGGGGGGGGGGGGGGGGGGGGGGGGGGGGGGGGGGGGGGGGGGGGGGGGGGGGGGGGGGGGGGGGGGGGGGGGGGGGGGGGGGGGGGGGGGGGGGGGGGGGGGGGGGGGGGGGGGGGGGGGGGGGGGGGGGGGGGGGGGGGGGGGGGGGGGGGGGGGGGGGGGGGGGGGGGGGGGGGGGGGGGGGGGGGGGGGGGGGGGGGGGGGGGGGGGGGGGGGGGGGGGGGGGGGGGGGGGGGGGGGGGGGGGGGGGGGGGGGGGGGGGGGGGGGGGGGGGGGGGGGGGGGGGGGGGGGGGGGGGGGGGGGGGGGGGGGGGGGGGGGGGGGGGGGGGGGGGGGGGGGGGGGGGGGGGGGGGGGGGGGGGGGGGGGGGGGGGGGGGGGGGGGGGGGGGGGGGGGGGGGGGGGGGGGGGGGGGGGGGGGGGGGGGGGGGGGGGGGGGGGGGGGGGGGGGGGGGGGGGGGGGGGGGGGGGGGGGGGGGGGGGGGGGGGGGGGGGGGGGGGGGGGGGGGGGGGGGGGGGGGGGGGGGGGGGGGGGGGGGGGGGGGGGGGGGGGGGGGGGGGGGGGGGGGGGGGGGGGGGGGGGGGGGGGGGGGGGGGGGGGGGGGGGGGGGGGGGGGGGGGGGGGGGGGGGGGGGGGGGGGGGGGGGGGGGGGGGGGGGGGGGGGGGGGGGGGGGGGGGGGGGGGGGGGGGGGGGGGGGGGGGGGGGGGGGGGGGGGGGGGGGGGGGGGGGGGGGGGGGGGGGGGGGGGGGGGGGGGGGGGGGGGGGGGGGGGGGGGGGGGACCATAATATTTTCTATCTTGAGAGAAGCCTCTAGTGAAACCTATGGCCCCCGAGTCTATTTTCCATCATACAAGTTTCTATTTTCCATCATATAAGTTTCCAATCTACAATTTTAGTTTCCTATTTACTTTCTTTGCAATCTTTTACTTTCCGTTCCATAAACCAAAAATACCAAAAATATTACTTTACCGTTTATCCATCTCTATCAGATCTCACTTTGCAAATAACCGTGAAGGGATTGACGACCCCTTTGTCGTGTTGGGTGCAAGTTGGTGTTGGTTTGTGCAGGTATGCAGTGACTTGAGAGTTGTCTCCTACTGGATTGATACCTTGGTTCTCAAAAGCTGAGGGAAATACTTACTCTACTTTGTTGCATCACCCTTTCCTCTTCAAGGGAAAAACCAATGCAAGCTCAAGAAGTAGCAGTGTATGATTTAGCTGCGAGAATCGGTGCATCCTCTCGTTTTCGGGCGTCCGGTCGGGACAGCTACCATGCCCGCTCCTGACCAGCCTGGCCCACCCAAAGCCCCTCCATCCCCCGCGCGCGCTTCCCGCTCGAAACGGTCAGCACCGCTCCAGAGAATCGGTGCCGCATTCATGCCCGGGCAGAGCAGACGCGACCTCTCACTGGCGCCTGCATTGAAGGGAGAAGCGGATTTAGGAGTGATGGTTGCTTCGTCCGTCCAACTTACTGCCGGGTCTATGTGATTTGACGGCTCATTGTTCATTATTACTAAGGTGGTACGACCGTGCTGAGTCTCAGTTGCACTATACACTTTACTTTGGTGCATGACACGTGCACCGGATGCTGGATTTCCCACATTTCGGCGAAAGGAGGTACATTACAATTTTCTCCATTTTTACAGCGGAGGAGTGCGAAAGCAGTGAAAACACGCAAGCTCAGTGATTACATGGCCCACCTCACACTATCACCATATTTTCTGCACACCGTGCGACACCTAACTCTTTAGTACATAGTAGTACATACTATAATTTCTCAGCGAGATAAATTTGTACAATGCTATGAAGCTTCTAGCTTCTGTTTCATGTATTTTGCGTCCAAGGTTGCCCCGTTGCAACATTCCATCAAATACAAAGGAGACTAACATGCACACTATTGCATCTCAATGATTGACTAATCATAGCCAATATGTACTCCCTCCGTTCCAAATTTGGAACAGAGAAAACTAAAGAAAAAATTATCCATGCAGTCCCTAGGCCTTGAACCCTAAACCCTAACCGGGCTTTACTTTACTAGCGACATTGAACCTTCCGAAGAAATGACGTTTGCAACCCTTTGGCCGTCGGATCATTTTGTGCAGTTTCACTAAAATCGAGCTGAGCATCCCTGTGGCAAAGAAATTGAAGAAGCATGATTAGAATAAGACTAGTGGGACTAGTTGGTGAGATATAAACTCATCACAAAGGGGGGGGGGGGGGGGGGGGGGGGGGGGGGGGGGGGGGGGGGGGGGGGGGGGGGGGGGGTGGAGCGATGTGGGCAGCTGGGGCAGTGGTGCAAGCCGGCTGTAAAGGAAGTTATACCTGAGGGATGTCGGGATGTAGCTACCTTAGAGGAGGGCGGTGGGAGGCGGCAACTGCCCACGTCGCGGCAGTGAGCAAGGGACGAAGGCAACCGCACAGGCTTTGTGAGAGAGAATGGCGGGGACCCCTGATCGGGATGCGCCGACAGCGGGTTTTCGCCGTCGGCGATCGCAACCGCATCTACACAAAGCATCCACCCCTTCCCCCGGTTGACGTGATCCGCCCGGATGTTAGAGATGTGGCCACAGTATTTTTGTGTGAGAGAGTGTGAAGAGAGCAACCCCATCAAGCAACCGTGTAGGCTCGTCCTGGATATTTATATAGTGGAGCGGTTTCTTTTTCTCTCCATATGAATCTATTTATATTGCGTACGTGCCACTGAAGAAAAAAACTTTATTTATAAATGACGCGGCACCGTTCATGCGTGGTTACCGACCCTCCATTAAGTGAGTAACTACTACTAGACGCGTCGAATTATCACGTGGGCTGCATCATCGTACAGAAATGAGCTCCACCGTGTCACGTGTGTGGTTAGGGAAGACGCAAAAGACGCAAAGAGTGCTACTAGTACTACGTGTGTGGGTGCGTGCACCTCTTCTCTTCGAGCATGGTTATTAAAAGTATAGCCCACGGGGGGGGGGGGGGGGGGGGGGGGGGGGGGGGGGGGGGGGGGGGGGGGGGGGGGGGGGGGGGGGGGGGGGGGGGGGGGGGGGGGGGGGGGGGGGGGGGGGGGGGGGGGGGGGGGGGGGGGGGGGGGGGGGGGGGGGGGGGGGGGGGGGGGGGGGGGGGGGGGGGGGGGGGGGGGGGGGGGGGGGGGGGGGGGGGGGGGGGGGGGGGGGGGGGGGGGGGGGGGGGGGGGGGGGGGGGGGGGGGGGGGGGGGGGGGGGGGGGGGGGGGGGGGGGGGGGGGGGGGGGGGGGGGGGGGGGGGGGGGGGGGGGGGGGGGGGGGGGGGGGGGGGGGGGGGGGGGGGGGGGGGGGGGGGGGGGGGGGGGGGGGGGGGGGGGGGGGGGGGGGGGGGGGGGGGGGGGGGGGGGGGGGGGGGGGGGGGGGGGGGGGGGGGGGGGGGGGGGGGGGGGGGGGGGGGGGGGGGGGGGGGGGGGGGGGGGGGGGGGGGGGGGGGGGGGGGGGGGGGGGGGGGGGGGGGGGGGGGGGGGGGGGGGGGGGGGGGGGGGGGGGGGGGGGGGGGGGGGGGGGGGGGGGGGGGGGGGGGGGGGGGGGGGGGGGGGGGGGGGGGGGGGGGGGGGGGGGGGGGGGGGGGGGGGGGGGGGGGGGGGGGGGGGGGGGGGGGGGGGGGGGGGGGGGGGGGGGGGGGGGGGGGGGGGGGGGGGGGGGGGGGGGGGGGGGGGGGGGGGGGGGGGGGGGGGGGGGGGGGGGGGGGGGGGGGGGGGGGGGGGGGGGGGGGGGGGGGGGGGGGGGGGGGGGGGGGGGGGGGGGGGGGGGGGGGGGGGGGGGGGGGGGGGGGGGGGGGGGGGGGGGGGGGGGGGGGGGGGGGGGGGGGGGGGGGGGGGGGGGGGGGGGGGGGGGGGGGGGGGGGGGGGGGGGGGGGGGGGGGGGGGGGGGGGGGGGGGGGGGGGGGGGGGGGGGGGGGGGGGGGGGGGGGGGGGGGGGGGGGGGGGGGGGGGGGGGGGGGGGGGGGGGGGGGGGGGGGGGGGGGGGGGGGGGGGGGGGGGGGGGGGGGGGGGGGGGGGGGGGGGGGGGGGGGGGGGGGGGGGGGGGGGGGGGGGGGGGGGGGGGGGGGGGGGGGGGGGGGGGGGGGGGGGGGGGGGGGGGGGGGGGGGGGGGGGGGGGGGGGGGGGGGGGGGGGGGGGGGGGGGGGGGGGGGGGGGGGGGGGGGGGGGGGGGGGGGGGGGGGGGGGGGGGGGGGGGGGGGGGGGGGGGGGGGGGGGGGGGGGGGGGGGGGGGGGGGGGGGGGGGGGGGGGGGGGGGGGGGGGGGGGGGGGGGGGGGGGGGGGGGGGGGGGGGGGGGGGGGGGGGGGGGGGGGGGGGGGGGGGGGGGGGGGGGGGGGGGGGGGGGGGGGGGGGGGGGGGGGGGGGGGGGGGGGGGGGGGTATATCTCAAACAAAAATGTGACACATGCAATGTGTGTGAAATAGAGGCCTATCTATATCTATATAGAGGGGCGATCCACGTCAAGAGAGAGGGAGGGGTCATAGATATCGATAGAGTAGAAGATAGGATCAAGTGTGGGTGCGAGATCGATGAAGGGAGCCATAAAAATTGTGTGTGTGCATGTCAAATATATAGGGCGACTGACCTACCGGAACGTCAGAGGGCAGAAGGCAAGTTTGTGTGTGGCAGGGAGACATGACTAGAGCGCTCGATGTATCGATGTGTGTGTGTGTTTGGGGGGTGACGGGGGAGGCAGAGACCTAACTAGAGAGGTAGATCGACTCGTATATGTGTTGAGAAGGAGAGACCTAGCTATGTCTTGAGGGAGAATGGTCGACATCCATACATAAGTGAAGCACGGGAAATAGGTTGGGACACACACACACACACACACACACACACACACAGAGCAGGAGGGGTGGTGGATTGCTTCTCGGAGATGGTGGGAGAGGCCTACTAGACAAACTGAGGGTACAACTGCAATATCAAGAAGAAGAGGGGGATGTGTTTCTGTGTGTGTGTTTGCGTGATAGATGTGTCGGGAGGCATGCATGGATGATGAAGGGGACCATATGTGTTTGGTAATGAGACCTAACTAGATCGGTAGATCAATTGTTGTGTGTCAGAGGAAGGGAGAGACATAACTAATGAGGTAGATCGATCGATGCATGGGGAAAATGAGTTATAAATGACCTAGCTAGCTATATGTATAGTGGGATATCTGTCGGTGTACATCCATTTGTTAGAGGCAAATAAGGCCCAGAGAGACGAATATAGGGAGAGGGATGGAGCTAGGAGGTGCTGCGAGAGGCCTACTAGATAGGGGGAGGACTGTGCGATTGTGAGATCAATGAAAAGAGGGGCGAGAGTATACACGCGTGTGGGACCGTATGAGAGACATGAGGCATGGACAGAGAAAGGAGGAGATGAAAAGTGTGTGTGTATGCGGTAGGCAGACATCGCTAGAGAGGTTTATCGATTGGTGTGTGTCGAAAAGAAGGAGTTGTTGAGATTGTGAGAGAACGACATAAATGAAATAATGAATGCGCGCGATGGATAGAATGCTGAGGGAGGGGGAGGGCAAGGAGGGCGTGTGCACGCACGAGAGAAAGTTAGCGCTAGCTACAAAGGTTACAGGATATGTGTCGATGATATCTCACACAAAAATGTGACACAATGCAATGTGTGTGAAATAGAGGCCTATCTATATCATATATAGAGGGGACGATCCATGAGAAGAGAGGGAGGGGTCATAGATATCGATAGAGTCAAAGAGAGTATCAAGTGTGTGGGTGCGAGATCGATGAAGAGAGCCATCGAAATTGTGCGTGTGCACGTCAAAGATATAGGGCGATGATACGTCTCCAACGTATCTATAATTTTTTATTGTTCCATGCTATTGTATTATCATTCTGGGATGTTTTATATGCATTTATATGCTATTTTATATGATTTTGGGACTAACCTATTAACCTAGAGCTCAGTGCCAGTTTCTAATTTTTCATTGTTTTTGAGTTTTACAGAAAAGGAATATCAAACGGAGTCCAAATGAGCTGAAAATTTACAGAGATTTTTTATGGACCAGAAGAAGCCCCCGAAGCAAAAGAGTTGGGCTAGAAGAGCCACGAGGCCTCCACAAGGGTGGAGGGCGTGCCCTACCCCCTCGCCGCGCCCTCCGACCTTGTGGGCTCATCGTGGACCCCCCTGACGTGAAACTGACGCCAAAAATTCCTATAAATACAGAAATCCCCGAAAAGTAACCTAGATCAGTAGTTCCGCTGCCGCAAGCCTCTGTAGCCACGAAAAACCAATCGGGACCATGTTCTGGCACCCTACCAGAGGGGGAAATCATCACTGGTGGCCATCTTCATCATCCCGGTGCTCTCCATGACGAGGAGGGAGTAGTTC
>JAAAWM010011055.1:0-60488 GCA_036873465.1 Thinopyrum obtusiflorum | reverse complement strand
GCTTGGTTTAACAATATGGAAGGCATGATAAGTAAGTGGTAGGTATCGCAGCATAGGCATAGCAAAAGAGCGAGCATCTAGCAAGCAAAGATAGAAGTGATTTCGAGGGTATGGTCATCTTGCCTAAAATCCCAGAAGGAAGAAGAACGAGTCCATGAAGAAGACAAACGGATGAAGTCGAACGATTCCTCACAAACGCGACGTTATCGGAACCAACCCGAAGAAGCAACACCGGAAAAGAGCAAACAACCTAGTAAACAACCACCACATAGACATGGCATGATGCGCAAACAAGAATGATGCATGTCCGGTTTAAAGAGGGCATGGCATGTCAAAGTGCACAAGCAATTCTACAAATTAAGTGGAGCTCAATATGCAACTCCGTTGCATATTGATGAAACACCACGCGACTTATTTAGTTCTCTCTCGTTTATGTACCCAACAATATTAAATGTTGATTAGCATGGCAAGAAGTGAAGCACAACAAAACTACCTATCTAGGCAAGTTTAAATGAGGCCAGAAACAACGAACAACAATTCCAGTAAAACCCCATATGCATATTTTAAGGTTCGGTACTGTTCTGCCCTAAACACAATTGTAGAGTTGTTAAACATGCTAGATGAGTGCATCATGTTAAACTAGGCATTTTCTACCCCATTTACATATAAGGTTTATTAAAATCCGAGTTACGGTTAAATAGTTATGAACTAAAGCATTTTAGCATGGCATATGAACAAAATTAGACAAACAACATTTTAAACATTTCAAACATGCATGAAAGTGGCATTATATGAAACTAGATGAAATTCTAAACATTTTACATATAAAGTTTATTTTAAACCGATGCAAAGTTAATTAGTTGAGATATGCATGAAGTGCAAGGGTGTTTCTGCAAAACTGGTAGTCTCTGGAAAAATCGTTAAATCGCAGATCTGGGAAAAAAGGCTATGGGCCGAAACTGCACACCCCCCCCCCCCCCCCCCCCCCCCCCCCCCCCCCCCCCCCCCCCCCCCCCCCCCCCCCCCCCCCCCCCCCCCCCCCCCCCCCCCCCCCCCCCCCCCCCCCCCCCCCCCCCCCCCCCCCCCCCCCCCCCCCCCCCCCCCCCCCCCCCCCCCCCCCCCCCCCCCCCCCCCCCCCCCCCCCCCCCCCCCCCCCCCCCCCCCCCCCCCCCCCCCCCCCCCCCCCCCCCCCCCCCCCCCCCCCCCCCCCCCCCCCCCCCCCCCCCCCCCCCCCCCCCCCCCCCCCCCCCCCCCCCCCCCCCCCCCCCCCCCCCCCCCCCCCCCCCCCCCCCCCCCCCCCCCCCCCCCCCCCCCCCCCCCCCCCCCCCCCCCCCCCCCCCCCCCCCCCCCCCCCCCCCCCCCCCCCCCCCCCCCCCCCCCCCCCCCCCCCCCCCCCCCCCCCCCCCCCCCCCCCCCCCCCCCCCCCCCCCCCCCCCCCCCCCCCCCCCCCCCCCCCCCCCCCCCCCCCCCCCCCCCCCCCCCCCCCCCCCCCCCCCCCCCCCCCCCCCCCCCCCCCCCCCCCCCCCCCCCCCCCCCCCCCCCCCCCCCCCCCCCCCCCCCCCCCCCCCCCCCCCCCCCCCCCCCCCCCCCCCCCCCCCCCCCCCCCCCCCCCCCCCCCCCCCCCCCCCCCCCCCCCCCCCCCCCCCCCCCCCCCCCCCCCCCCCCCCCCCCCCCCCCCCCCCCCCCCCCCCCCCCCCCCCCCCCCCCCCCCCCCCCCCCCCCCC
This sequence comes from Thinopyrum obtusiflorum, assembly GCA_036873465.1. Taxonomy (NCBI): domain Eukaryota; kingdom Viridiplantae; phylum Streptophyta; class Magnoliopsida; order Poales; family Poaceae; genus Thinopyrum; species Thinopyrum obtusiflorum. Next base: position 58,764 of record JAAAWM010011055.1, on the reverse strand, counting down.
CCCCCCCCCCCCCCCCCCCCCCCCCCCCCCCCCCCCCCCCCCCCCCCCCCCCCCCCCCCCCCCCCCCCCCCCCCCCCCCCCCCCCCCCCCCCCCCCCCCCCCCCCCCCCCCCCCCCCCCCCCCCCCCCCCCCCCCCCCCCCCCCCCCCCCCCCCCCCCCCCCCCCCCCCCCCCCCCCCCCCCCCCCCCCCCCCCCCCCCCCCCCCCCCCCCCCCCCCCCCCCCCCCCCCCCCCCCCCCCCCCCCCCCCCCCCCCCCCCCCCCCCCCCCCCCCCCCCCCCCCCCCCCCCCCCCCCCCCCCCCCCCCCCCCCCCCCCCCCCCCCCCCCCCCCCCCCCCCCCCCCCCCCCCCCCCCCCCCCCCCCCCCCCCCCCCCCCCCCCCCCCCCCCCCCCCCCCCCCCCCCCCCCCCCCCCCCCCCCCCCCCCCCCCCCCCCTCGAGGGTAATGGTCATCTTGCCTGAGATCCCACAAGGAAGAAGAACGAGTCCAAGAAGTAGACGAACCAACATAGAAGAACGAATCCTCACAACTCTTGAACGAAACCGAAGCTAATGAGAGAAGCAAACCGGAAAGAAGCAAACAACGTGGTAAACACACAAGCATAAACATGGCATGATGCACAACCAAGGATGATGCATGTCCGGTGTAAATATGCATGGCATGGCAAAGTGCACAAACAAAACTACAAGTTAAGTGGAGCTCAACATGTGACAAGATGCATGTTGATGAAACACCGCATCAATTATTTAGTTCTCTCCCGTTTATGTACCCAACAATATTAAATGTTGGTTAACATGGCAAGAGATGAGGCATGAGTAAACCAACTATTTAGGCAAGTTTAAATGAGGCCGGAAATAACAAACAACAATTCTGAAAAAAATCCCCATATGCATATTATGAATTTGGTACTATTCTGCCCTAAACCATATTTTAGAGTGCCCCCCCCCCCCCCCCCCCCCCCCCCCCCCCCCCCCCCCCCCCCCCCCCCCCCCCCCCCCCCCCCCCCCCCCCCCCCCCCCCCCCCCCCCCCCCCCCCCCCCCCCCCCCCCCCCCCCCCCCCCCCCCCCCCCCCCCCCCCCCCCCCCCCCCCCCCCCCCCCCCCCCCCCCCCCCCCCCCCCCCCCCCCCCCCCCCCCCCCCCCCCCCCCCCCCCCCCCCCCCCCCCCCCCCCCCCCCCCCCCCCCCCCCCCCCCCCCCCCCCCCCCCCCCCCCCCCCCCCCCCCCCCCCCCCCCCCCCCCCCCCCCCCCCCCCCCCCCCCCCCCCCCCCCCCCCCCCCCCCCCCCCCCCCCCCCCCCCCCCCCCCCCCCCCCCCCCCCCCCCCCCCCCCCCCCCCCCCCCCCCCCCCCCCCCCCCCCCCCCCCCCCCCCCCCCCCCCCCCCCCCCCCCCCCCCCCCCCCCCCCCCCCCCCCCCCCCCCCCCCCCCCCCCCCCCCCCCCCCCCCCCCCCCCCCCCCCCCCCCCCCCCCCCCCCCCCCCCCCCCCCCCCCCCCCCCCCCCCCCCCCCCCCCCCCCCCCCCCCCCCCCCCCCCCCCCCCCCCCCCCCCCCCCCCCCCCCCCCCCCCCCCCCCCCCCCCCCCCCCCCCCCCCCCCCCCCCCCCCCCCCCCCCCCCCCCCCCCCCCCCCCCCCCCCCCCCCCCCCCCCCTCGCGGGGGGTCTTCCCCTTCTCAGCGGCGGAGAACCTCCTTATCGGCGCCATGGGTGTCGCAGCAAGACGGTGGAGCAAAGAAGAAGAAGGGGCCGATGGAACAGAGGAAGAGATGAGCGATGGAGGCTCCGCCCCCTCCTCATTTATAGCCAGAAGAAGGCCAACCGCCGGCCTCCACGATCGCAGGTAATGATGGTTTTTCTTCTGGCAGCAGGGACTCATCAAGTCGGACAGTTGCCGAGGCAGTGTGGGGAAGCGGAGACGCCCACGTCCTGTCAATTTCACGCGTCAATCAAGGCCGCAGGCTGTTGGGGCCCGCGGCGCTCCGCACTTGCCCTTTGGCTTCGCCTCGAAGCCAAGTCCGAGCACGCCTTGGGCCCGGGGGCTACTGTCGGCGTCCTGGGAACGGGGGTACCCAGACTTGCCTGCCTGCGACCCCGGGCGTGGCTCCACCAACGGCCTGGTACGGCCCATCTTCGTCAGCAACCACTCAAGTGAAGGAAATATGCCCTAGAGGCAATAATAAAGTTATTATTTATTTCCTCATATCATGATAAATGTTTATTATTCATGCTAGAATTGTATTAACCGGAAACATAATACATGTGTGAATACATAGACAAACATAGTGTCACTAGTATGCCTCTACTTGACTAGCTCGTTGATCAAAGATGGTTATGTTTCCTAGCCATAGACATGAGTTGTCATTTGATTAACGGGATCACATCATTAGGAGAGTGATGTGATTGACTTGACCCATTCCGTTAGCTTAGCACTTGATCGTTTAGTATGTTGCTATTGCTTTCTTCATGACTTATACATGTTCCTATGACTATGAGATTATGCAACTCCCGTTTACCGGAGGAACACTTTGTGTGCTACCAAACGTCACAACGTAACTGGGTGATTATAAAGGTGCTCTACAGGTGTCTCTGAAGGTACTTGTTGGGTTGGCGTATTTCGAGAATAGGATTTGTCACTTCGATTGTCGGAGAGGTATCTCTGGGCCCTCTCGGTAATGCACATCCCCCCCCCCCCCCCCCCCCCCCCCCCCCCCCCCCCCCCCCCCCCCCCCCCCCCCCCCCCCCCCCCCCCCCCCCCCCCCCCCCCCCCCCCCCCCCCCCCCCCCCCCCCCCCCCCCCCCCCCCCCCCCCCCCCCCCCCCCCCCCCCCCCCCCCCCCCCCCCCCCCCCCCCCCCCCCCCCCCCCCCCCCCCCCCCCCCCCCCCCCCCCCCCCCCCCCCCCCCCCCCCCCCCCCCCCCCCCCCCCCCCCCCCCCCCCCCCCCCCCCCCCCCCCCCCCCCCCCCCCCCCCCCCCCCCCCCCCCCCCCCCCCCCCCCCCCCCCCCCCCCCCCCCCCCCCCCCCCCCCCCCCCCCCCCCCCCCCCCCCCCCCCCCCCCCCCCCCCCCCCCCCCCCCCCCCCCCCCCCCCCCCCCCCCCCCCCCCCCCCCCCCCCCCCCCCCCCCCCCCCCCCCCCCCCCCCCCCCCCCCCCCCCCCCCCCCCCCCCCCCCCCCCCCCCCCCCCCCCCCCCCCCCCCCCCCCCCCCCCCCCCCCCCCCCCCCCCCCCCCCCCCCCCCCCCCCCCCCCCCCCCTGTTGGCGGGGAGGGGACTTCCGTTTCCCAGCCGGGTACTGGCACAGGTAAGTCGTTCGCCGTTCGTCCCTGTTTCTTTTTCTTTCCGGCTCTTGGTCCTGGCCTTGCCTCACCCCCTTCTTCGGTGCCCAGATTCCTCCTCGGTGAACCCAGAGGACGTGGACGCCGTCATCGAGGACGTCGCCAAGGCGGACGCCGAGAAGATCGCCGCCGAGGAGGCCGCCAAGGGTGCTGCCGAGGACGCCGCCGAGGGGCCTACCGGGGAGGCCGGCAAGGCTGCCGCTGAGGAGACCGGCAAGGGGCCTGCCGGAGAGGCCGGCGGGGCCGCTGCCGAGGAGGAGGAGGAGGTGGCTAATGACCAGCCTTCCTCTTCTGCTGCTTCCGGCTCCGGCAAGTACCTGAGGGTGAGCGATGACTTGTTCGTCCACCTTCCAGGCGCGTCGAGCACCAGGACACCCGTTGAGGGAGAGGTGTTCGACGACGAAGTGCTTGCCGCTGTCGGGCTTGAAGTCATCGACGAGCCGATCGTTGGTGACGACGGTTCGCAGGAAGAGCGGCTGGAGGAGAACTTGGGCGCCGGCGGCTTTGCCTCGATGCCAAATGTTGGCGGGGAGGGGACTTCCGTTTCCCAGCCGCCCCCCCCCCCCCCCCCCCCCCCCCCCCCCCCCCCCCCCCCCCCCCCCCCCCCCCCCCCCCCCCCCCCCCCCCCCCCCCCCCCCCCCCCCCCCCCACAAGGCTAAGTCCAGGACGGCGGTGGTGGAGAAGGCGGAGGCGGACCTCCAGAAGTGCGTTGCCGAGACGCAGGACTGGTTCCGCGAGGCCCACAAGGAGCTCAAGGCTGCCCAGGGCGAGCTGTCCAAGCGCGACGTGGAGCTCACCATGAAGCTCGCCGACGTTGAGAAGGCTCAAGAGATGGCGAGGAACTTGGCCGCGGCCGCCGAAGCCGCCCGGACCCAGCACGAGGCCACGCTGAACTCCCAGGAGGAGGACCTCGCAGCACGCGAGGAGAAGCTTGCCGCCATGCTTCGCGGCAAGGATGCAGAGGTGGAGAAGCTTGTCTTGCAGCGGACCAGTGAGCTGGAGCAGAGGCACAAAGAGGCACTCAATGCCCAGGCCCAGGTTCATGTCGGCAAGGTGGAGGAGTTGGAGGCGGAGCGCGACGGGCTGAAGGAGCAGGCCCTGAAGCTGTCCTAGGAGAAGGACACGCTTAACAGTGCCCTGACAGAGGCGCAGGGCGCGGTCGTCAGTAGGGCTGGGGAGCTCTCCGAGGCCAACAACTCCATCAATGACCTCAAGCTGAAGCTGGAGGGTCTCGAGAAGGTGCTATCGGAGGCCAAAACCTGATAGGGGACCCTGGCCAAGGAGCTGGAGGCCGAGAAGTTGTTGCGGAAGAACGAGGGCCTCAACTTCGCGGACCACATGGCGGGCGAGAACCGTTGGCTCGATCGCCTTGCCACCGTCGCCAACCAGGCCGCCGCGCAGCTGGCCATCATGGGGATGCCGGACATGAGGTATGTCCCGGAGCGGAGCGTGAGCGCCAATTGCAGCCTGACCATGTTCTTTGAGAAGGTCGTCGGCGCTCTGGAGCGGCTCCATGCCAACCGGGCGGCCTCACTGGCCGACGAGTCCCGGAGGCTTTGCCAGGGTGCCATGACCAAGGTTCTCACCAAGGTGGCGCACTGGTACCCCGACCTCGACTTTGACGCCGCGCTGGAGAGCTTGCCGGAGGGTACTGACCTCGCGCCGCTCAGGGAGCGCATCAAGCCCATCATCAGCCGAGTCGGCGAAATTCAGAGGGTGGAGGGCCAGCGCCGGGATTAGGCATCCCGTTCTTTATCGCCGCTGCAGGTTCACAACCAAGACAATCGCTATCTCTAGTTAGAACCGCAGCAACAATTTGATGTAATATAACTCTGCAGCACTTTCAGTATTATGCATGTTATTTTCCTGTTTGATTTTCCTTTGTATGTCCTCCCTACGTTACTGGGTAGGCTCGCCGGCGTGTAAACCCAAGGCGGCGTCTCAGGGACGGATCCCCATTGGCCTGCCGGGTGTGCTTGCTGCCGGGCGAACCACCTTGCCGCCCTTAGCGCGGCCGCCCGAACTGTCGAGCTTGACTCGAGTTAGAGTCGGGAGCGTTGTCAAGTGCGGAAGGCTACCCCGCCACTCTCGACGCGGCTGCTTTGAGCTGTTGAGCGGACTCGAAACAGAACAAGGGCATTGCCAATTGCGGGAGGGCCCCTTTGCGTGCAGGTTTCTCATACATAGGCGAGATCTCCGAGGACGATAACCTTATGTATAGGAGGAAATAACTCAAAGCTCTGAATGACTTAGCTTTTCTGTTGCCGAGCCGGCGTCGTTCCTCCGGCCGCCTTCTTCTCAGGAGCCAAGGGCGATGAAGAACTGCTAGGCTAACTACTAGGCCAGATTCTCACAATTGCGCCCCCTACCTGGCGCGCCAAAGATGTCGGTGTGGAACGACACCTATGGGATCACAAGAATCCCTACTGCGGTTGCCGGGGCGCGGGGTTGCGAGAAGAGCGGGGCTAGTAGATAGCACAAGGATCGTTTACCCAGGATCGGGCCGCGAGGATGCGTAAAACCCTAGTCCTGCTTTGGTGGGTGTATTTCAGAGAGTTCTTGAGCTCTCGAACTAGCTGTGGTCAGTGCGTGGTTTGAAAGAGCCGAATCCTTCTCTAGTATGCCATGGGCCTCCTTTTATAGTCGGAAGGGGCTGCCACAGTGGCACACAGGAGGTGGAAAGGCGTACAGTGCCCTGAGCTTATCGCTCGTATTACAGGACAAGACGCATTTAATGCGTAGCTTAGGTGTCCCCCTGCTTTATCGGGGACGGGGGCAAGGCCCGTCCCGTCCGTCACCGCTCCTCCTTGCTTCGACACGCGCCTTGGCCAGCGATGCATGCGGTGCCATGTAGGCAGGCAGGCAGCTGAGGTGGCGCGGTGGTGGAGCCTTCACGAAGATCTGCATGCCGCCACGCAGGCACTCGATGAGTTGGCTTGGGGTCTGCATGTTGCCACGCAGGTACCTGCCCAGCTGGTTGGGCTGGCAGCTGCATGCGAAAGGCAGTGGAAGCTTTGTTGGCGCGGGCCTGGCGGTGGCCCTGCTGGTGTTCTTGGTCCCCCCCCCCCCCCCCCCCCCCCCCCCCCCCCCCCCCCCCCCCCCCCCCCCCCCCCCCCCCCCCCCCCCCCCCCCCCCCCCCCCCCCCCCCCCCCCCCCCCCCCCCCCCCCCCCCCCCCCCCCCCCCCCCCCCCCCCCCCCCCCCCCCCCCCCCCCCCCCCCCCCCCCCCCCCCCCCCCCCCCCCCCCCCCCCCCCCCCCCCCCCCCCCCCCCCCCCCCCCCCCCCCCCCCCCCCCCCCCCCCCCCCCCCCCCCCCCCCCCCCCCCCCCCCCCCCCCCCCCCCCCCCCCCCCCCCCCCCCCCCCCCCCCCCCCCCCCCCCCCCCCCCCCCCCCCCCCCCCCCCCCCCCCCCCCCCCCCCCCCCCCCCCCCCCCCCCCCCCCCCCCCCCCCCCCCCCCCCCCCCCCCCCCCCCCCCCCCCCCCCCCCCCCCCCCCCCCCCCCCCCCCCCCCCCCCCCCCCCCCCCCCCCCCCCCCCCCCCCCCCCCCCCCCCCCCCCCCCCCCCCCCCCCCCCCCCCCCCCCCCCCCCCCCCCCCCCCCCCCCCCCCCCCCCCCCCCCCCCCCCCCCCCCCCCCCCCCCCCCCCCCCCCCCCCCCCCCCCCCCCCCCCCCCCCCCCCCCCCCCCCCCCCCCCCCCCCCCCCCCCCCCCCCCCCCCCCCCCCCCCCCCCCCCCCCCCCCCCCCCCCCCCCCCCCCCCCCCCCCCCCCCCCCCCCCCCCCCCCCCCCCCCCCCCCCCCCCCCCCCCCCCCCCCCCCCCCCCCCCCCCCCCCCCCCCCCCCCCCCCCCCCCCCCCCCCCCCCCCCCCCCCCCCCCCCCCCCCCCCCCCCCCCCCCCCCCCCCCCCCCCCCCCCCCCCCCCCCCCCCCCCCCCCCCCCCCCCCCCCCCCCCCCCCCCCCCCCCCCCCCCCCCCCCCCCCCCCCCCCCCCCCCCCCCCCCCCCCCCCCCCCCCCCCCCCCCCCCCCCCCCCCCCCCCCCCCCCCCCCCCCCCCCCCCCCCCCCCCCCCCCCCCCCCCCCCCCCCCCCCCCCCCCCCCCCCCCCCCCCCCCCCCCCCCCCCCCCCCCCCCCCCCCCCCCCCCCCCCCCCCCCCCCCCCCCCCCCCCCCCCCCCCCCCCCCCCCCCCCCCCCCCCCCCCCCCCCCCCCCCCCCCCCCCCCCCCCCCCCCCCCCCCCCCCCCCCCCCCCCCCCCCCCCCCCCCCCCCCCCCCCCCCCCCCCCCCCCCCCCCCCCCCCCCCCCCCCCCCCCCCCCCCCCCCCCCCCCCCCCCCCCCCCCCCCCCCCCCCCCCCCCCCCCCCCCCCCCCCCCCCCCCCCCCCCCCCCCCCCCCCCCCCCCCCCCCCCCCCCCCCCCCCCCCCCCCCCCCCCCCCCCCCCCCCCCCCCCCCCCCCCCCCCCCCCCCCCCCCCCCCCCCCCCCCCCCCCCCCCCCCCCCCCCCCCCCCCCCCCCCCCCCCCCCCCCCCCCCCCCCCCCCCCCCCCCCCCCCCCCCCCCCCCCCCCCCCCCCCCCCCCCCCCCCCCCCCCCCCCCCCCCCCCCCCCCCCCCCCCCCCCCCCCCCCCCCCCCCCCCCCCCCCCCCCCCCCCCCCCCCCCCCCCCCCCCCCCCCCCCCCCCCCCCCCCCCCCCCCCCCCCCCCCCCCCCCCCCCCCCCCCCCCCCCCCCCCCCCCCCCCCCCCCCCCCCCCCCCCCCCCCCCCCCCCCCCCCCCCCCCCCCCCCCCCCCCCCCCCCCCCCCCCCCCCCCCCCCCCCCCCCCCCCCCCCCCCCCCCCCCCCCCCCCCCCCCCCCCCCCCCCCCCCCCCCCCCCCCCCCCCCCCCCCCCCCCCCCCCCCCCCCCCCCCCCCCCCCCCCCCCCCCCCCCCCCCCCCCCCCCCCCCCCCCCCCCCCCCCCCCCCCCCCCCCCCCCCCCCCCCCCCCCCCCCCCCCCCCCCCCCCCCCCCCCCCCCCCCCCCCCCCCCCCCCCCCCCCCCCCCCCCCCCCCCCCCCCCCCCCCCCCCCCCCCCCCCCCCCCCCCCCCCCCCCCCCCCCCCCCCCCCCCCCCCCCCCCCCCCCCCCCCCCCCCCCCCCCCCCCCCCCCCCCCCCCCCCCCCCCCCCCCCCCCCCCCCCCCCCCCCCCCCCCCCCCCCCCCCCCCCCCCCCCCCCCCCCCCCCCCCCCCCCCCCCCCCCCCCCCCCCCCCCCCCCCCCCCCCCCCCCCCCCCCCCCCCCCCCCCCCCCCCCCCCCCCCCCCCCCCCCCCCCCCCCCCCCCCCCCCCCCCCCCCCCCCCCCCCCCCCCCCCCCCCCCCCCCCCCCCCCCCCCCCCCCCCCCCCCCCCCCCCCCCCCCCCCCCCCCCCCCCCCCCCCCCCCCCCCCCCCCCCCCCCCCCCCCCCCCCCCCCCCCCCCCCCCCCCCCCCCCCCCCCCCCCCCCCCCCCCCCCCCCCCCCCCCCCCCCCCCCACGTTCGGTGATGATCGGTATTATGAGTTTATGTGTTTTGATGTACCGAAGGTTGTTTGGAGTCCCGGATATGATCACGGACATGACGAGGAGTCTCGAAATGGTCGAGACATAAAGATCGATATATTGGATGACTATGTTTGGACTTCGGAAGGGTTCCGAGTGAGTTCGGACAAATACCGGAGTACCGGGGGGTTACCGGAACCCCCCGGGGAGTGTAATGGGCCTCATGGGCCTTGGTGGAGAAGAGGAGGGGCGGCCAGGGCAGGACGCGCGCCCCCTCTCCCTCTAGTCCGAATTGGACAAGGAAGGGGGCGGCGCCCCCCTTTTTTTTCCTTCCCCCTCTCTCCTCCATCCTTCCCTCCTACTCCTACTCTTGGAAGGGTGGAGTCCTACTCCCGGTGGGAGTAGGACTCCCCTTGAGGCGCGCCTAGGTGGACGGCCTCCTCCCTCTCCTCCACTCCTTTATATACGGGGGAGGGGCCACCCCATAGACACACAAGTTGATCATTGATCTCTTAGCCGTGTGCGGTGCCCTCCCTCCACCATAATCCACCTCGGTCATATCGTAGCGGTGCTTAGGCGAAGCCCTGCGTCGGTAGCTTCATCATCACCGTCATCACACCATCGTGCTGACGAAGCTCTCCCTCGAAGCTCTACTGGATCGTGAGTTCGCGGGACGTCGCCGAGCTAAACGTGTGCAGATCGCGGAGGTGCCGTACGTTCGGTACTAGGATCGGTCGATCGTGAAGACGTACGACTACATCAACCGCGTTGTCATAACGCTTCCGCTTTTGGTCTATGAGGGTACGTGGACAACACTCTCCCCTCTCATTGCTATGCATCACCATGATCTTGCGTGTGCGTAGGATTTTTTTTGAAATCACTACGTTCCCCAACAGCCACATAAACCACCTCTTGTCCCACATGTGAGCAGCCACGTCAGCAATTTATGGGCCCATAAGTTAGCGGTGTTGGTCTGTCAAAACTGATGCTCGGCTTATTACTGACGGGCACCATTGTTGATAAAACCTTGGCAGGGCCCATCTGTAAGGTGCCACATCAGCAGATTATGGGCCCATATGTTAGAAACGTTGACTGGTCAAACATAGTTTGTTGGTTGTTAGTGTCAGATGTATCATGACCGAAAACTACGATGAGGAACGGTTGTTAGTATACGGTGACAGTTCTAGTGACAGTTTTTGGCAGTCGCAGAAGATAGGTTCGGCGATGTTTTTTGGTTTGTCACCTAAGGTACGATCTTGCGGGACAAAAAAGTGGTACCATCAAGATTTTATTTTCTATGACGGCGCTTCAGTGACGGTGGGGGTGACGACTGGAAAACGTCATCGGGGTATTTTCCGTGACGAAAAACAGCTATACATGACACAAGTGAAACGCCGCAATAGAGCAAATTTTGTAGTGTCCTCCTACGTTGGAGAGATATTCTTAGGGCTCTATCAGTGTGAAGCATCCATCATCATCTTGCCAGACACAGGTGACTATGTCACGGGGATGCCGGAACATGTCAACGAGAAATAAGAACAAAATCGGTAATGAGGAGACTGGTATAGTGAGCATGTGTATAACTGAACAGGATACCAATATATCTCACCTCAGGTTTTATAAAGTATCGTGAAGCAAAGGGAATAGCACAAGATAACCAAAGTTTTACTCGAATGTCATTCATGTACTCATAGGGATCGATATGGACGTCAACTGTTCCGCTATCGGTCATTGAATGGTAAGGTTTTTGTCCATGTCTATGTTTTACCGAACCTACAGGGTCACAAGCTTAAGGTAATCACAGTATGCTAAGTTTTTGTAGGACAGGAATAATTAGAATGTATTTGTGAAATAGTTTCATTAATATTCAGAATAGTTTCGAGAGGGACCAGAAGCGTTACGGGGTCACTGGAAGGGATTCGGAGTTTATCGGGCAACCGGGTACTTCCGATAAATAATATATAGGTGGAAAATGTTTCCGGTGATGTTAAATTAATAATAAAAGGCTCTGATAATAGTTTTTTTAGGGTTAGGCTTTGATAATAGTTAGGAGACTTTTATATTTCATTTAATATCAACGGGCCTTAAAAGTAGAAGAGGTGGAGAGCTACTTGGGCCACAAGGGCCCAATAGTGTGGCGCCCCCTTCTCCTCATGGAAAGGAGAGAGGGGAGGCCGAATTGGAGGAGGAAACCCCCTCCTTAGCCAGTGCAAGGGGGAGGGTTTCCTTCCCCCTTGTGGCGCCCCCTCTCCCCTCCTCCAACCTATATGTAGTAGAGGCTTTGGCACTTTTTCGACACACAAGGTTTGGAGCCTCCTTTAGTTCTCTAGTTCTAGTTATAGTTGGTCCTAGTTGATCCAATTAGAGCTAGAACTAGATCTTCTAATCCTCATAATTAGAAGCCCAGTGTGGTTCTAATCTCCTCCCTCTAATTCTCCGGCATAGATTAGCTCTGGACGACGAAGCGCTGCCGGATCGTGAAGACCGTACGCTAGCAATCTGTCGAGAGGTCGTGCTTTCGGTATTCCGTTCAAGGGACTGTTCATGGGCGGTTCACGGGGTTGTTCATATATGGTTCGAGGGACTACAAGTATGATCTACACTGACTCGGTTTTTTCACTGCAACTCGGAGTCGGTAACGATCTGATCCAACCCGTTTATCGTATCTTCATAATGTTCCTAGTTGATTGTAGGGCAATTTTTTTTGTTTTCTACTACATTTCCCAACAGTTCAATCTTGCGCTTATCCTGTCGAGTGATAGAAAGGACAAGGGCACATATTGTATTGTTACTACTAAGCATAAAATGATGGGGTTATGTCATATTGATTAATCTCATTCTGTCTAAATTATGTCATCTTGCTTAATGCATTACTCAATTTGTATGAACTTCACACTTTGAGATGCATGTTGGATAGTCATCTTGGGGTGGAGTAATAGTAGTAGATGTTGTTGGATTAACGATCTACATGTCATGGACGTAATGCATGTACAATGATTATGCCATTGATAATCATCATAACTATGATCAGTTCTACCAACTGCCCAACAATAATTTGTTTACCCACCATTGCTACGCTTTCGAGAGAGTTGTCACTATGAACCTATGTCCCCCGAGTCCATTCTCTATCAATAATAATAATTCTATAATTGCTTTATTTTCTCTCTTTTATTTTTCTTGTACTTTCTATTGCTATTAGTTTTATTCTTGCAACTGGCACGAACAAGGGCAGCGACGACCCCATTGCCTTTGTTGGGTGCAAGCAATTGTTGTGTTTGTGTGCAGGTGTCGTTCACGTTCTTCATGTGTTATCTGCTACTGGTTTGATATATCTTGGATCTTAATTGAGGGAAATCCTATCTGCTACTATACGACATCACCCTTCCTCTTCGGGGAAACCCAACAACTCCAACGCGAGTAGCAGAAGAATTTCTGGCGCCATTGTCGGGGAGACATCACCTAAAAAATTTGGTGCCTTCACACAAATACATTACTTCTGCTTTTTTATCCTCTTTGCCTTTTTATTTGCCTTCTTCTTTTGTTTGCCAAAAATCTATAAATATCAAAATATTTGTGTTACTTTGCTTGAATTGATATCATTTCTAACCAGAAGTACTAAGCTTTGTCATTTCTCAGGTACTAACACTACAAAAAAATACACTTCCATGATGATACGTGTTTGTCACAGTAGGTCACATTTTCTGTCATGCATGTACATCCATGATGATTTTATGGCAGAATCAAGATAGCCATACCTGTGTTGTCGTAGAAGTGTTCCATGACATTACCAAAATTATCATCACGGAAGTGATCACTTCCACGACGATAAATCACGCGTCATAGAAGTGCTTTCGTCAAGGGTGACCGACACGTGGCATTGACCATAATGGCTCGCCGTTAAGCTATCGGGTCCGATTTTGGATCCAATAACCCGTTAACAGCCCGGACCAATGGAGATTTTCCACGTGTAAAATTCTCATTGGCCGAAGGAAACACGTGTTGGCTCACCGTTGGGACAGATGTCATCCACTCATTGGACAGGAGGCGCCTATGATACGTCGACACGTGACACGACCCAACAGAGGCCCATTCCGGTGAAAAGGCCGGGCCTGTCAAAATAAGCGGGCCGGCCCATTAGCAGCCTACTTGAGTCAGGCCCATTTACAAGTACGGCCCATACAAGTTACACAGAATCGGCCCATCAAAGGCCCATTCTAGATTTTACAATTTCCAGCCCATCGTCAGTTTAAGCCCGTTAATGGCCCGCTGCATTTTTGGGCCTAATTGCGGCCCGAGCTTCTTTCAGCCTGTTAGCAGCCCATCGTCAGTTCCAGCCCGTTAATGGCCCAGAACGTCTTTCGGCCTTTTCTCGACCCATTCTGCAGTTGGGCCAATTCTAGCCCGCTGTGACTTTAGGCCTGTCCTCGGCCCATTCGGTAAATGGGCCAACTCTTAGCCCATTTTGTCTCTCGGCCTGTTAATGGACCGCACAATAGTTGGGCCTTTGACTTTAGGTCCATTAGGGGCCCACGTTCCGCAGGGCATCATTTGAGCCCAACGCGACTTTTGGCCTGTTAAAAGCCTAGTTTGCAAATTGGGCCTCCTCTGGCCCATAACACTTTCGGCCTCTTACTGGCCCGTAAAGTAAAAGGGCCAAGACAAAATTGACATTTGTTTTGGCCTGCTAAAGGCCCGCGGGCCATTTCCATTTATATGACCCTATCGAGCTTTAGGCCTGTTGACGGCCTGCTAAGAGCCGTTGTTACGATGGGCCACATCATTTGGGATCCACTTAATATTATTTTGACCAGCCCAATTAAGGCCCGCTTTGACTACACATGTTTGTTCGTTTGTATGGCGTCCAGGAAATGTTTGGGCGTGTTGGCCCCCGTTTCAACGATATCACACATTCAAGAATTATCCTACTCTATACTATCGCCTCTAAAAAACATACACTATACAATAAAAAGACTAAGGCATAGAAACGTGGAATAATCCTATACTATACAATAAAGAAATTACAGCCGAATATACCCACTGGGCATTATAGTTCGGCACCAGTGATTATAAAGCGTACACAAACAGCAAATTACATACACTGGATAAATAAAGCTCATACATCATGGACACGCATCAACAGAACTTACCATTTGAACTATAATCTCTTCAGAAAATAGGATTGGCCGGATTCAGATAGCACAAATTTCAGTCTACAAAATCTCCAATTCCTTCGTGGTTACCTCAGTATCTTGTTTCATTTTTTTGACTCCTACATCTAATACCTGCATGTCCAGTCTCAACTTGTTGATTGTACGTTGAGAATCATGTACACGTTGTCTTGCCACCTCTAGTTGATGCTCGAGAACATCAGCACATTCCAATTCCAATCCATAATCATTCGGTAACGGCCATGCCGCACTACTCGCAGATCTTTGTGTTGATGTCACTTCATCCTGAAATGTTTCTGTAAGTACACATGACTAGGGCAAAAATATAGTTACAACAGTGAAGCGAGCAAGACAGACTATTTTGTACATGGCAAAACAGGACTAACAATAATGTTACACGTCATGAAGCATAAGCAGGTGATATTTTAAAAATTATAAAAAAGGTAGTCTGTGCAGCCTGCATACAGAAATCTCTCTTAGCTCACCAGAGGAGCATGATGTTGGGACCCAATCCAAAACACAGACAAGTTACAAATTTAGACAGCACGTTGCGTATAAGTAAGGAAGCAGTTGGCCATTCTGTAGCTCAATTAAAGTCTTAGGGAGCATAATGAACAGCAGAGGGATTCATACAAACCTACTACAGCAAGCAAAACTGTGCAATCATTAGCCTAGTATAAACTAGATTGTGAGCCTCATGCAATAATAGTTGGTTAATAGACTTCAAAGCTTCAGGCATACTTCGCTAGAGTAATTAAATGGTAAGGCCTTTAATTATGTCAACTAATAGTTATACAAGTACCCAACATCAGGCATCTCATTAACTGAGGACAAATAAAGCAATTGAAAAGAGCAAATTAACTATGCCTGAAACAAACAAGGAATTGAACTGTTGAGTTGGATACAGTGACTTGCCTTAACTGGTTGAACAGGCTCAGCGCAGCCCCTACTTCTCTTGCAAGGCTCCTTCCTAACATCTTGTACTTGGAAATCCTCAATCTTATCTTCATTGCACCCCCTCTGCAAGGTGACACAAACTAGTTACTCGTCTCCTTGGAAGATAAATATGCATACTTTCCAGTCTGTGAACAACACAAAAGGATGAGATTATAACAAAACAATACCACATAATGAAACATGCCACATCTCTTGCACTTGCACACAATGAAATGAGCATTTACTATGTTTGCACTATGTAAAAACTAGGCATACCTTCGAACTGGATCTCCAGGTACTCTTGGAGAGCCTACTTTAGTGTACAGCCAAACCTTTATGTCACCTATGAGTTACACAAGGCCCCACTACAGCAGCCCTTAGTGTTTAAATCGTTGACAAGCTCTGTTAGAGTGTAAGGTCAAGAACAACAAGTAATCAAAGCAAACAGTCCTAGTATGGCTGGCTGATGCAAACAAGCAATTGAACAGATGTGTGACCAAATCTTACATATCAAGAAAAGAAGCAAAGAAGAAGGCTTAAAGACCATCACTTGGCTGACCATATTTAAGGGCATTTAAACATCATGTGCAACGTATGAACTAACATAAACATTGCATATTCCAGATTCTACAATGGAATGCACATGTATTAGGTTATGCCATGTATGATGATGCCTAAATGTACACTATAGCAGGCAGGAGTGATTCATCATTGCACGCACAATTGAATTGCAGGTTAAGGGCCAGTTCGATTCCGCCTTTTCAGGGCTTATTGTCAAAATAAGCCATAAAAGATGTAAAGAAGTCATTTTTGAGTGATGGGCTTGGGCTTCACTTATTTTGCTTTGGAGGGGGGTGTTTTGGGTAGAAGCTCACTAAAAATTGAAGGGAAGGGGAATAGTGAAATGACTCTGTTGTCTGCCTATATTACACTCAAAATGCAACTGCTCATGCCCGCGTCACACCTAACCCTCAAGTAAAAACAAACACGCAAGCGTTCATTGCCCTGCCCGCTTGCATCTCGTCTCCCCTTTCCCTCTACCTCGATCCCCTGCCTGCAGCACTAGGGTTCCTCCAGCGAGCCATCGCCACTAGTCCCATCTGGCCTGGTCCTCGACGATGCTCTGTCCAGCTAGGCTACATGGCTGGCGGGTAGGGGCAATCTCCCTGGCTGCTCCTCCCTCTGGCGCCGCCCCTCATTCTCATGGTCTCCAGTAGCTGCTCCACTGTGGTCCGTCCAACGCACTACTCCGGCGGGCGCCGCACAACTACGGCTGATGCCACACTGCAGCAGAAGGCACCTTATTCCCCCTCCCCTCCTCCCAGGCTGTGGCCTTGAGGTGCTGTTGAAGGATGAGCTCATCCAACAAGGTGAGGATCTCCTCTGATTTTTTGCCAAATTTTCATTCTGATCCACTATACGATGAATTGCTATGAGCTGCTTCTGTTGCTGCTATATGATGCATTGCTATGAGCTGCTCCTACTGCTGCTATATGATGAATTGCTATGAGCTGCTGCTACTATATGATGAATTGCTATGAGATGTTGCTGCTACTGCTATATGATGAGTTGCTATAAGCTGCTCCTGCTGCTGCTGTATTATGAATTGTTATGAGTTGCTCCTACTGCTGCTATATGATGAATTGCTATGAGCTGCTCCTGCTGCTGCTATATGATGAATTGCTATGAGCTGCTACTGGAATATGATGAGTTACACACTGCTGCTGCTGCTATATGATGAGTTGCTATGAGCTGCTGCTGCTGCTATATGATGCTTTTAGGTGGTGCTGCTATATAATAATAACCAGCCACTTGGACCATCGAATTTCAATAAATAATTGTTCTTCATTTAAATGTGGGTCATGCGTTCTTCATTTAAATTAGGCAATGGGATCTCTATGGAAGACATTGACCAAAGTAGATTGTGCCAAGTAGATGGTATCTTTGTATTTGCATTTTGAACAAATAGTGATGGTCTGTTTTCCTATCATATTAATTACTGCAATGGGTTCAATTTATGATGTTTGCAAGTCAAATTAATTTTCTTATGGGTAGAAAAATGAAAAAATATAACGCAATCTAGACTTTTCACTGATCATACCAAAGATAAGCTAAAAAGGAAGGCAATGAAAAGAACTGGTTGGCTTATTACCTGGAGCTTATATTCACAGGTGCTTATTTTCTTAGGATAACTCGTAATAACTGTCCCTAAGAAACTTGGCCAATAGAACTGACATACAAATAACATGTCACGATGATTGCAATGGAGGAGTGACCTACCATAGCACACTGTATAGGCTCACTGCTGCCTCTCCTTTTTCTACGATGTTCCATGAAATTGCCACATACATCTTGTACTTTTTCATTGTGTAACCCTATCTGCAAGTTGACATGGCTAATTTCAGACATCTCTACATGATAATAAATTGCATATCCCTTGCGCATATTTAAACCACCAATTAATGATTGTGTGCGTAGCATAAACTAGCCATGACTCTGTGTGCTGGACTAGCAGGCACTCTAAGGGAGCCTAATGTAGTGCACTCGAATTCCTACATGCCACCTACGATTTTGTGTAATGTACTGCCTCTGTTCCTAAATATATGTCTTTGTAGAGATTCTAGTATGGACCACATACAGATGTATATAGATGCATTTTTTAGTGTAGATTCACTCATTTTGCTCCGTATGTAGCCTATAGTGGAATCTGTAGAAAGACTTATATTTAGGAACGGAGGTACGAGGTAGTATCATGTATGACATCTACATATCTAATTTAGCAGCCAGTAATAGAAATCATTGTATGCACAAAGGGATTACCGGTCAAAAATCCTAGCAAAGCACGCTGGCAGGCACACAACAATACAAGAGAGAGAGAGACGCACTTACAAGATCATAGCAATGCCTCACTCCAGGATCTTGGTTGGCCAAGCTGTTAGATCCAGAAGAAACATCGTCCTTGTAGTTTTTGCCAGCTGCATAGCAGGTAACAGCGACCTGTTAGTATATTTGAAGTACATCAGGCAGGTGATGTTGGACGGGTTTAAAGGTGACAAGTACCTAGGCCGTGGTGGGTGCTTGGCATCTTGCCAGATGGTGGGAATCAGGTTAGAAACGTCAAGTTTGATGATGCTGCGCTGGCTGTCGGGGTCCGGTAAGGAGATCTAGAACCGTCGAGTAGGGTGTTTGTGGAGCGGCTCCGGTAAGGTGGACTACGGTGTGCGCGAAGCAGATCTGTGGCCGTGGATGAGGGCGTCGGTGAAGCTGCTCCGGTGGTTGGGTTAAGGATGGTGTCGATGAAGCGGATCTGCGGCCGTGGACGGGGCGTCAGAAGCAGCTCCGGTAGGTTGGATGAGGGTGCGACGAAGCGGATCTGTAGCCGTGGACTTGTGAGTTGGCAAAGCAGCCCCGGTAGGGTTGAGAATGGTATAGGTGAAGCTACTCTGGTAGGGTTGATGATGGTGTCGGCGAAGCGGCTCCGGTAGGGTTGAGGAAGGTGTCGGCGAAGAGGATCAGAGGCCGTCGGTGGGGCGGCTCCGGGGGGTGTGGACGAAGCATCTCTGGTGGGGAGTACGAATGAGCCGCTGCAGATGCGCTGTGATTGACGAGAGTACCGGCGAAGCAGATCCGGCACCGTGGACAAGGCCGGCACTGAATGGGCTGTGGTACAGTGGTGGATGAGCAGTCTACTTGTTTCTAGTGGAGGTGGGAGGGGTAGATGCGGCCGCAGAAGCAGATCCAGTGAGGTGGACGCCATTGGCAGTGAATGGGCTCTGGTACGCCGGTGGATGAGCAGTCTAGGGTTTCGAGAGGGGAGGGGTAGAAAGGCCGATGAAGTACGGACGACGTGATGTAAGATGCTCTGGTGCTGTGGAGTTAGTCGTTTTTGCGGGAGGGGGAGAGGAAATGGGGGTGCCATGTGGTGGGGGGAACCGGAAGTTACCAAAGCAGCCTCGACCTATTATGTAGATGAGGGTGGTATTGTAACTGTTGTTCTCCGTGCACCAAGGACAAAAGGGGAATTTTGCATGCTAAAGACTAGGTGGCGGAAATTTTAGAAGGAGGCGGGAGATTTTGCCGCCCGCGGGATCGTTTGTATCCAGTTTCAACTAATTTTGGACCGTGCTAGCGGGAAGGTCACCCCCCCCCCCCCCCCCCCCCCCCCCCCCCCCCCCCCCCCCCCCCCCCCCCCCCCCCCCCCCCCCCCCCCCCCCCCCCCCCCCCCCCCCCCCCCCCCCCCCCCCCCCCCCCCCCCCCCCCCCCCCCCCCCCCCCCCCCCCCCCCCCCCCCCCCCCCCCCCCCCCCCCCCCCCCCCCCCCCCCCCCCCCCCCCCCCCCCCCCCCCCCCCCCCCCCCCCCCCCCCCCCCCCCCCCCCCCCCCCCCCCCCCCCCCCCCCCCCCCCCCCCCCCCCCCCCCCCCCCCCCCCCCCCCCCCCCCCCCCCCCCCCCCCCCCCCCCCCCCCCCCCCCCCCCCCCCCCCCCCCCCCCCCCCCCCCCCCCCCCCCCCCCCCCCCCCCCCCCCCCCCCCCCCCCCCCCCCCCCCCCCCCCCCCCCCCCCCCCCCCCCCCCCCCCCCCCCCCCCCCCCCCCCCCCCCCCCCCCCCCCCCCCCCCCCCCCCCCCCCCCCCCCCCCCCCCCCCCCCCCCCCCCCCCCCCCCCCCCCCCCCCCCCCCCCCCCCCCCCCCCCCCCCCCCCCCCCCCCCCCCCCCCCCCCCCCCCCCCCCCCCCCCCCCCCCCCCCCCCCCCCCCCCCCCCCCCCCCCCCCCCCCCCCCCCCCCCCCCCCCCCCCCCCCCCCCCCCCCCCCCCCCCCCCCCCCCCCCCCCCCCCCCCCCCCCCCCCCCCCCCCCCCCCCCCCCCCCCCCCCCCCCCCCCCCCCCCCCCCCCCCCCCCCCCCCCCCCCCCCCCCCCCCCCCCCCCCCCCCCCCCCCCCCCCCCCCCCCCCCCCCCCCCCCCCCCCCCCCCCCCCCCCCCCCCCCCCCCCCCCCCCCCCCCCCCCCCCCCCCCCCCCCCCCCCCCCCCCCCCCCCCCCCCCCCCCCCCCCCCCCCCCCCCCCCCCCCCCCTCTCTCTCTCTCTCTCTCTCTCTCTCTCTCTCTCTCACACACACACACACACACACACACACACACACACACCCACGCGTAGACATTGTTTATCGCTTCATTTTTTCTGGCACTTCCATGCACACTGTTTGTTTATTTTCGTGATGCTTTAAGTATGCCTCGCACACATCCTATCTACCTATCCCTTAATATAGATATGGGTCACACAAACTCCTTCTCCCTACTAGCAAGATGCCCATGCGTTGCACGGAACATCAAGATGCATTTGTATGAGTAGTTTATCTTGTGGGAGAAAAGGATGAACGAGGGAATGCCTTATTTGCAAATGTGGAGAGGGGTGTGGGTATCTTTTTGCAAAATTGCCATAGTTTCCTTCCTATCTGTCAGATATAAATCGGATGGCCTATATTGCAAGATGGCAGGAACACCATCATCACCAACTCTATTTTTTTATAATAGTAGAGATATGTAAGTGTCACTGCCCCCCCCCCCCCCCACCCACTCACACACACACACTTCCCGACACCGAAGGAGTAGGGTGACACCTCAATCTTGATACTAATATATCGACTGGCTTCTCTCTCAAACACACACACACACACTACCTGACACCGAAGGAGTAGGGTGGCACCTCGATCTTGATAGTAATCTATCTACTCCTCTTTCAGACACACACAGATACACACACACTCGCTAGTTGTGCCTCTGTGCCTACCGCGCACACTCTTGATATGTCTTTCTCTCCCTCCCCTTCCCCACCCCCCCCCCAACCCCAACAATGACAGCAGAAGGGTGACAACTCGATCTGATCTTAATCTATCAATTGGTTTCTCTCTCAAACATTGTGTCTCTTTGCCTCGCTCAGACACACTCGATATGCCTTTTTCTCCGCAGCCCCCTCGATATGTAGATTTCTCGCACGCGCACAGCTGTAGTGACGATGACGCTGAACCCAATGTGCCTTGTTTTCACCGGCCTCATGTGATAGTTTTCACCCTGTTTTCTGTTAATTAACAAGACAACCTTTTCTTTGTTACTACTAGTGAATCTGAAATCATTCAGGGTAGACATATAATATATCACTTCAACCCAATTATCGCAGTAACTATTTTAAAATAAACTAGCTAGATGCCCGTGCATTGCACGGAACATCAAGATGCATTTGTATGAGTAGTTTATCTTGTGAGAGACTAGCAATATGCCCATGCGTTGCACGGAACATCAAGATGCATTTATATGAGTAGTTTATCTTGTGAGAGAAAAGGATGAACGAGGGAAGGCCTTATTTGCAAATGTGGAGAGGGGTGTGGGTATCCTTTTGCAAAATTGCCATAGTTTCCTTCCTATCCGTCAGATATAAATCGGACGGCCTATATTGTAGGATGGCACGCACACCATCATCACCAACTCTGTTTTTTATCTCTACTCCTATAAAAGACTCAGTTGGTGATGATGGTGTGTCTGCCATCCGTCATTTCTGACCATCAGATCTGCATCTAACGACTATGATGTAAGTCGTGGCATTTCTGCAACAAGACCCCACTTCTCTGCTCCAATTTGCAGAAACCCCTTAGTATCTTGAAACCAACCACATCCCTCCCCCACCTCATCAAAACAACCACAAGGAATATATTTTGAGTGAAACCTAATACGAGTATATTTTTAGTGATATATACACCAAACTAGAGTGTTTTTCTTTCAAGTTTGTGAACATGTATTATTCTATTTTGGATCCGTTGCAACGCACGGGCACATTGCTAGTAAGAGTAGAGAAAAGGATGAACGAGGGAAGGCCTTATTTGCAAACGTGGAGAGAAGTGTGGGTATCTTTTTGCAAAATTGCCATAGTTTCCTTCCTATCCGTTAGATATAAATCTGACGGCCTATACTGCAGGATGGCACGCACACCATCATCACCAACTCTGTTTTCTACTCCCTCCGTTCCTAAATATTTGTGTTTTTAGAGATTTCAACAAGTGACTACATACGGTGCAAAATGAGTGAATCTACACTCTAAAATATGTCTACATACACATCCGTATGTGGTAGTCCATTTGAAATCTAAAAAAGACAAATATTTAGGAACGGATGGAGTATAAGAGTAGACATGGAGATATATCTCCAACATGGTCTACAACAAAAATGTGCTGGACTGGTTAGCGCCGGATGCTCGCAACGCGATGACCTGAGTTCGAATTCTGTCTTTAACTTTAGATTTTTATATTATATATTACTTATTTAATATATATACTTCTTTCGCTACTGTACTGACAGTGAAACCCACAGAGTACTTAGAATACAAGATTAAGGATGGACTCGTTTCTTTTTAACTTTCTGTACGAAGCTGTAGCTACCCTGCAAGTCACGTGTACACTGTACATGCAATTAACTTTTTATAGAGGGAGAATCATACACGCAATTAACTCAAATGGATTGGATGTGACTCTATTATTTCCAGCATAAGAGCATCTCCAACGACAGCCGGCAAATTTCCTCCCGCTTCCTTCCGCGGAGGATGACATCAAACGCCAGCGGCAGACATTTTCACAACTCTAACCAACCAGATGAAATTCGTGCAAACACGGACTGTTTTCATATAAGCATGCAGGATTTCGTATAAAAAAGCTGGATCTTCATATAAACATGATGGATGTCATTACATTTACATGAACTAAGCGGTGCTAATCCGGCTCTCTTGGTATAATTAATACTCCCTCCGTCCAGAAATACTTGTCCTAGAAATGGATGTATCTAGACTTATTTTAGTTATAGATACATCCAATTTATCCATTCTTAGAACAAATATTTCCCGCCAGCCGGAGAGGGAGTACCTAATATAAATGGCCGCCAGCGGATCTCATTGTCTTCCTCATGTCCGGCAGACACTTGCGGGGTCGACGAAGGTCCTCGGAAGAGACGAAGCACCAAAGAAACCACCTGAATGCGCAGTCGTCGCCTCGGCGGTGGCCTTCATGGGACCCAAGTGGCGGCGGTGTCCCGTGTTCTACTTCTCCTCGATGATGGCGGCGGACACGGAGAAGCTGGCCACCGACTCGTCGCTCTCCACGCACCCGGCTTCTGTCTCTGCCTGCATGGCATTCTCGCAGGCACGGGAGGCGCGGCCGCAGGCACGGGAGGCGCGGCCGCAGGCACAGGAGGCGCGCCCACAGACACGGGAAGCGCAGCCACCACAGTCACTGGTGGCACGGTACGACGCGGCAGCGACGACGCCCGTACCGGCGTGCTCGCCGCCGTGCCGGCGTGGAGCAACTCGCCACTCCTCATCGAGCTGAACTGGAGTGGTGAGTTGCTGAACCACACGCCAGATTGGGGCGGCAACTGGCTCCGTCGGGCCAAGCGAGGTTGATGAATTACCGAGCGGCCTCGCCCGTATCCGGAGGGCTCGGCGGGCCACCCAGTCGGGTAGTATTCCAGAGAACGGCTCCTCGGAAGCCATCGGAAGAGTGGAGAAAATGGTGAAGGAGGAGATGGGAGAGTGGTGGAGGGGTGCGATTCTTGCCCGCTGTCTGTCTGGCCTCATTTAAATAGAGGGCGGACAGTAGGAGCTTGGCCGGCGTCTGGCCTCGTTTAAACTGAGGGCGGACGGGATTCTGAGCTCGGCCGGTGTTGCGTTTAATTCCGGCCCGCTCATGAATGGACGTGTGTCCGGAGTAGGTTTCTCGGTTTGCATGCGGGATTAACGGAGGGGTTTGATGGAGGCGAGGAGGCGTGTTCAGCCGGGCATGCAGCGGGTGGCGCAGTACTATTTGATTTGACAGCGGGCGGTGCAGTTCCCGATACGGCTTTAATGCAGACGAGGGAGGGGTAGTGGTTCCCGAAATGTTGAACGGCCAATGATGCATCCTCCTTCAATTAGCATCGTGCATGCATGAGGGAAGTAATGGGAGTAGGACCGGTAAAACAGGCTGCATGATGTGAATGCAATGCAGTTTGCACTCATATAAAGGTGCCCCTCCATTCCAATGCATCTACCACATCGTACGCACCTAAGCATTTGCCTAAGCACCTACACTAAGCGCAAAAGTGCTTACTCCAGACCCATGGCGGCGATGCGCGCGAGCGGCAACCAGCTGTGCCAGATGGTCCACGACGCCGGCCTACGGCATGGCACCGAGGATCGTCTCCACACGGTGTTCGCGACCGACTGGTGGATGGCCGCCATCGACGCCAACTACGACTCTCAGTTGGACCAGATGATCGTTGCCACCACCAACAAGTTCACCGTCCTCAAGAAGCTCGGGGACGACATCGCCATACTCCTCATTGCCTGCCACCCTAATCGGCCTCCATGGCCGGAACCTCTTTCAAGCACTGGTGGCCCTACGACTGCCGGCCGACGCCACGAAGAATGTCCACCTGGAGGTCGCGCTCGCCGCGAGGCACCTTGCCCTGCAAGAATTCGTTGACCTACACATCCACATGTACGAGAAAATCGTGTACAAAGGTATCTACAAGGCCATCGAGGATGCTACGACGTTGGTCTTCCTCAACCAGCTGGAAGCCTTGGATGGCTTTGCTGAGAAGCACCTTGACCTCGCCACAAAAGCCACCGCTCCTTAGCCGCCGGTTGGTGGCCCGGCGCACTAAGTTGAGGAGGAGGAGGTCGTACGTTGATGGATGCATCTTTCTTCTTGCCTCCTGTAACCACCACTGCGATTGCATCATCGTGGCCTTAATTCTTATTGTGCTATTGCATTCTCGTTCCAGTCAATACCGACATGTGTGATCCCTTTGCTTAATTATATGAATCACTGTAACTAGTACTCCATCCGTCAATTTATAAGTTGTGCTTACCTTTTCCATCAACTTCGTGCAATGCACGGGAATCTTGCTAGAAACACTAGAACATGTCAGACCGCATGTGACCAAACCGACAATGCGCCAACCTAGCTACTACGTACCCTGCTTATCTGGCAGAAATAGCCCCGCCCTAGCGTTTCCAATCGTTATTTCTATCTATCGATCGTGCCAAGGAGCAGAACCAAATGTTACAATTTATACATTTTTCTCTACTCCTACTCCTATAAAAGACTCAGTTGGTGATGGTGGTGTGGCTGCCATCCGTCGTTTCTGACCATTAGATCTGCATCTAATGGCTGTGAGGTAAGTTGTGGCATTTTTGCAACAATAGCCCACTTCTCTGCTCCAATTTGCAGAAAACCCCTTATTATCTTGAAAGCAACCACATCCCTCCCTCACCTCATCAAAACAGCCTGAGAAATATATTTTGAGTGAAAAGTAATATATTAGGAGTATATCAAAACAAGAGTGATTTCTTTCAAGTTTGTGAACAAGTACTACTATTCTACTACTTTGGATCCGTCGCAATGCACGGGCACATTGCCAGTAAAAGGAAAAGGCCTGCCGCGTTTGCGTCGCACCCCCACATGCCCGGGAATCGGGAGTACTCCACGGCCCGTCCGGCACGCCACATAGCTAGGGAAGGCGTGTTGCCTAGCATTTTCACTTTCATGTGGGACCGCCGTTGAGCAAACCGACTATTGTCAAACCGCACCCCGCCCGCCGCCGGGTTGGAAAACAGAAACAAGGGGAAGATCTAGCTATAGCACGGAAGCCAAGGAATTTGGTGTCTGATGGGGCTCGTTGATAGAGTATTATTTATTCATAACTAGCAAGATGCCCATGCGTTGCACGGAAAATCAAGATAAATTTGTATGAGTTGTTTATGTTGTGGGAGAAAAGGATGAACAAGAGAAGGCCTTATATTTGCAAATGTGGAGAGGGGTGTGGGTATCTTTTTGCAAAATTGCCATAGTTTCCTTCCTATCCATCAGATATAAATCGGACGGCCTATATTGCAGGATGGCAGGCACACCATCATCACCAACTCTGTTTTTCATAAGAGTAGAGACACGTAGACAGGATGCACATAGAGGAATTTTGTTACTGCACGTTGTTATGTACTACTAGTACCTACTCCCTCCTTTTGGTTCACTACTAGTACTCCCTCCGTCCTGGCTTATTGGTCCCCTTTGTACTCAATTCATGAGTTCGTTTTCCTCAAGAAATTGTCTTTACCAATGTATTAATATCGGGAATGCATGCATGAACAACGAATGATTAAACCTTGCATGCAACATTTTGACAAAGCATTGACTTACGAACATGTGAATGTGAGGGACTACAACCTCGTGCATGCATGCAACAGTCACACGTACACATGGACGCAAAAACGCGCGCGGCGCCCTAATGCATGCATGTCTGAGCACACGACGGAACACACACGGTCATGCTCAAGTGCTCAACCTACACGTGCATGCACACACATACTCAGCCAGGGTGTGCCAGTGACCGTATAAACACCGGAAAATGTATATGTTGACCGCAATGAGCGTATTATGAAGTCCACTGACCATATTTTTACAAATATACAGATATAGAGAGTAGAGATTTGGTTACCAAATCTCATGCGTGCAATGCACGTGTACCATACTAGTTGGTTACCAAATCCCATCCGGGTTTGGCACGAGCTCGTACTGCGGGAGCACCACAAGGCCTACCGCAGGAGTTACATTTCCCTCTCGGGGCCCACAGGACCGAGCTTCAGTGGCTTAGTGCATTGGCCTATGAGTCAATGACATGCGGACCTTAAATGCGGCCGGCCCACGTGTCATTCTCATGGTGGTGGCGTGGTTCGTGACTCACTCGTTCGAGATGAACGGGCCGGTGGTGGCGTGGTTGTGGCAAGGGTGCCACAGCTGGGCGTCGAGGCGTTACGAGGCGTAGATGGCCACACCGGCGGGTACTACCTGTAGTACAGAAGTACTCCAGCTGAGGATTGATGCCCGGGACGAAATGTGTCACAGCCGCTGGATGAAAATTCAATGGTGCGGAAGTACGGATCGGAGCAGGCAAACCGCGTCCAATCGGGTGTGGCTGTGGTAGAAAGTTGATGGTCGCCGCAGTTCAGCTGGCCCGCATGTCATGCACACAAAGGCAGAGGAGCGATGGGGCCGAGAGGGATGAGGCGCACGTCGGGGGACGTCGTGCCGTGGGTTGGAGCGGCATCGTGGGAATCGCGTGTGGGTGTGGCAGTGGTAGAAACAAGAAACGTAATGGTCGTCGTGGTTCAACTTCCATGGACAAGCTGTCATGTCTGCTGACACATGCATTACATACCGCTCACTGCAAGGAGCAGTAGTAGAGAAAACTTGTTCCAAAGATACCATTTTTCCGATAAAATTATTGAGATATCATGAGTTTTTACACATGGGATTACTCCTGCAAGGGTCAATCACAACAGGTGTTTTGTAAAAAAATGCATCTAGATGTTCCCTACAATGCACGGGCATCTTGCTAGTTATAGAAGAAGCCCACATGAGCATCTTGCCGCAGGGTGTGCCACCGACCCAAACTCAATTTTTTTCAGACGCTTAGGTGCACCGGATGCCGTGCCACGCTACAAAATGTAAAAAAAACAGCTCCAATTTTTTTAAAACCTGTTATCTTCAAACCATCAAAACAGCCCGAGGATTATATTTTGAGTGAAGCATGATTTACTTTTACTGATATATGTATATCAAAACTAGAGTGTTTATATTTCAAGCCCGTGAACAAGTATTATTCTACTACTTTGGATCCATTGCAACGCACGGGCCAGCACATTGGTAGTAGTAGTCTCTATCTCTATCTCTACTCTTATAAAAAAACAGAGTTGTTGATGATGGTGTGCCTGCCATCCTGTAGTATAGGCCGTCCAATTTATATCTGACGGATAGGAAGGAAACTATGGCAATTTTGCAAAAAAATACCCACACCCCTCTTATACTAGCAAGATGCCCGTGCGTTGCACGGAACATCAAGATCTAGTGGGAGAAAAGGATGAACAAAGGAAGGCCTTATCTGCAAATGTGGAGAGGAGTGCGGGTAAATTGTCATAGTTTCCTTCCTATCCGTTAGATATAGATCGGACGGCCCATATTGCAGGATGGCAGGCACACCATCATCACCAACTCTGCTTTTTTATAGGCCGTCCGATTTATATCTGATGCATAGGAAGAAAATTGTGGCAATTTTGCAAAAAGAAACCTACACCCCTCTCCACATTTGCAAATAAGGCCTTCCCTCGTTCATCCTTTTCTCTCACAAGATAAACTACACATACAAATGCATCTTGATGTTCTGTGCAATGCACGAGGATGTTTCCTTGGGGGTCTCTCCAGCGCGGCGTGGCCATAGTTGCAAGTTGACGCCCCTTGAGATGCCGACGTTGAGGGGCACTCAGATTTTGTCCGATGAGCAGGTAAGATGAGTTTGATCACGGATAAAAAATGTGTCGTAGCTGGTTCGGATGGATTGGCGCGTGTGTGGGAGACACAACATTCTCTAGTTAAGGAATATGCGGTTATCCTCAAAAAAGAAAAGTCCTTCTTCACGCTTCCGCATGCACGAGAATTTGGTTCTGCTTGCAATATGGATGATACCTGGAGGATGAAGTGAACCCAGAGGCATGCTAGCACGGGAGTACTACTCATGTTCCTACTACTCCTACTAGTAGTACTAGTACAACTGTGGTACACTTGATGGTCAAAATACTATTATTCATTCGGTCCTCACAGTGAAGTGACAAGACCCTGCACCCGAGGTGACACCAGTCTAGGCTGCATGTCTGGGTTACCAAAGTCAGCATCACCTTGTGCACTGTGCAGTCACTGTCACCGCCGCTGTATAGCATGCCTCGCCTCGTCTCACTCTCCCCTAGCACCACTCCATCTCCATCTCCATCTCACTCTTCATCATCTCACTGTGCCCCCGCGTACCCTCGCCTCGCTAGCCTCCCCCAGTACCACTATTCCCTCGCTAGCCGCTCCAGCACCAAGAGCCTTCTCCCCCGTAAATCAAGCCCCCCAAAACCCCACCTTCCAAACTCCACCATGGCCGAACGCGAACCGCGCAGCATCCATATGAGCCGCGATTGGAGCAATCTCCCCAGTGACGTCCTCGACCTCTGTTGTTCGTGTATGGATATGTTGAGCGCCCTGCGGCTGGCTGCATGCTCGAGGGGCATGCACACGGCCATCGTTGAAGCGAGGCCTAAGCTTTTCAAGACACCCTGCTTGCTGCTATCTGGTCTTGCGAGATTTGCTCACCATGATACGGAGGCGTACATGATGCCCCTCGACTTCAATCCGACCTCCATTAGCCGAAACTTCTTTGCAGGTATGTAGTGGGTCGCCGTACATCATTCCCACGACTTTGACCCGATCACCATCGCCCGAAACTTCTTGCAGGTATGTACTGGGTCAGCATGAACTCCCACTGGATGGCTGCCGTCAGAGAAGACGGGAAAAATTTGGTGCTCGTGAACTTCCAGACCTCGCATGAGATTATCCTTCCTCCGTTGGATGATATAGAGTTTTACCGTCGCGGTCCAAGTCATCTAGATTACGTCGTCAGTTGGACGCACCTTATTTTGCAGAAGATTGTAATCAGCCAAGTGCCCACATGACATGCGGATTACGCAGACTTCAAGCTAATTGCCTTGTTCGACAAGGGACTCGCCTATCTTTCCGCCGGTGCCTTCTTTAGCTGGAGACAGCTCAGCTCGCAGTGGATCATCGTCAAAGCTGATACACACTTCTGTGATGCTATTGAACACAATGGCATCATCTACGCGATCGACAAAGCAGATGGCACCACGTATTGCTGGGATGGCGTGTGTAAGTTGTTTCCGTCTGATGTTAATGATGACGCCATGACACTATTTGAACTTTTTGTGATGATTGACATATCCCTGTTTGAGCAGAATTTGAGTAGAACTATGGCAATGTATTAGAGATGCCGTAAATCAGCTATATTTGGAATGAGTTAATTCATGCGATTGTGACCATGTCATTACAGCCAATTTGTACCCCTGAATAATCAAACTGTTAGGAAGATATTGATATTCTCCTCATTTTATAGTAATCTATATACTACTAGATATGAGTGTGTATCAATGGCCATGTTAGTTTCCTCATTTTCATGATGTAGAAACATGCATCACACTGTTGGTTTCATCTAACCATACATTAGGGAAGTAAATGTACATATGGAGAACTCTATATTTGGAAGTAGTGAAATCCTGTAATGCTTACCATGTGTACATACCTATGTTCGCCCTTCAGCAATCAATGGCTAGAATAATATGCTCACAAAATTTTTGCCCACAGAACATGAGTAATATAACAATGCATGGTCTATTAGTTTCCTTGAAGAATTTGTTTGTGAGGACAGAACATGATTACATAACATGCATGACATGGTAGTTTCCTGTGAAGAATCGATTGTGAGATAACACGAGTATAACCATGCATGGCACTTATATTTTTGAACCCAGTATACATTTCCCTGTATTTTCCTCCCAGTTCCAACAGGGACATATCAATGCTGTTTCTTGCATTATCCTACTCATACTCTGAACAATGCCGATCTTACATTAACAATGCCTGTCCTTTTTGATATGATGCAGTGTCCCTACAGTTACTGCCCTTTGTAATCACACCACCTTTGCCAAAAACAGGGAAGCACAACTGGTTCCTCACTCAATCAGAGGATGGCAAAATACTGATGATCATTTGAACACATGAGCTGGAAAAATTATATTGCAAAAAACCCACTGTATGCAAGCATCGTGAAATACGTGAGTATCCGGACAGTGGCTGTTACGTCTATGAGCAGGATACCAGCTTGTTGGGGCCTTCAGGATTTTTGAGTTGGAGGTGGGTAAATAGCCTTGGTTCACACTCTCTGTTTCTCAGAATCAATTATCCGATTAACCAGGAGATCACCGTTGGCAAGGACCTTGATGGCAGAGAGGCTCTGTTTGCTATGGAAAACTATGTCTACACGGCGAGCCCTAGGAGTTCGGGAGCAAACTTCCCTGATTGTCAATGATACAGCCTGCAGCCAAAAGAAGGTGAGAATGACAAAGGCATCTGGATTAACTTTGATCCTTGGATGTGTCAAGTCCGACAGGCAGTGATGTGGTTCAAGCCTTCAGGTTGATAGGTAATTGGGCTGTTGCGTCGAAAGGGTGGAGTACTGGTGTCTCCAGATCACTGGTGGCTGAACCGGGGCTGCAAATTATGATGGTGTTGGATCATCCCTCTTCGAATGACTTGTTGTCTTTGCTGCTTGTTCT
Organism: Thinopyrum obtusiflorum; assembly: GCA_036873465.1. Lineage (NCBI taxonomy): Eukaryota > Viridiplantae > Streptophyta > Magnoliopsida > Poales > Poaceae > Thinopyrum > Thinopyrum obtusiflorum. The sequence goes on along the minus strand of JAAAWM010011055.1, from coordinate 27,634 downwards.
GGATGGGTAGTTCTCTCTTTTGTTATGCATATTCCTTGTCATTTGGTCATCCTTGTCTATGTCACTCTTACTATGTAATAGTTGCCTCTATTTAGAATGTCATTCTCGTCTAGATCACGAGAGTCTGAGCGCTGCAGATGGGTGCATTTTGGTGGTGTAGCAAGACTTCTTATGAACTATCATGTCTTGTTGTTTATGTCAGTAGTAGTCACTAGTCAGTGTTTGAATGTTGTATATATCATTGTTTCGAACTGTTTATTGTCTCGAACTGCTGGTGGGCTAAATGAGGGCATCACCATTCTCCAGTGTTCAGAGTATATCTCCTTTTTTCAAGTTATAATTTGAGCTCAGTGTCTTTTCGATGATGTACACTTGTTTGGGCCAGTGAGGTGTCGTTGAATATGGGCCGAGTAGTAACGCAATGCCAAATAGGTCAATTATGACTCTCAGGCTGGGCTCTCAAAAGATCCTAAAAAAAAGGCCGGGCTCTCAAAAAAAGAAAGAATAGGGACTCTTAGGCTGACATGTGGGCGCCACCGGTGTTTTCGTGCGCTTGCGCGCCAAGAGCATATTGGCGCGTGTTCGAAATTTATGCTACCTTTTCATCCCCAATCTCCCGCCCCTCCCCCACCTCTGGAATCTTGATTCCTACTCCAGTTCCCCCAAATCCCCCTCCTATACTCCCTATACTCAAGCACCCTATCATGTCGCCGGTCAATGCGGATCTCCAAGCCAGAGATCCTGAGGTCCGTCCTGCCTTCGGGCGCTGCGTGCTATCGCTCAACAGTGGCATGGCGGCGCTTGATGACCAGTTTGCCGGCAAAGTGCTGATGGTAACCATCAACGGCGACCGGCCTCCCGTCTCGCCGAACGACCTTGTCAAAGCTCTTGGCATTGCGCACGGCATCCAAATAAGTGACTTGCTCGTCGAAGTCTGTCCGCCACCGACTGATTTCTTCATCAGGTTCTGGGCAACTTTCGACTACAGTCATGTGTTCGAATCTTCCCGGTGTTTGTTCTGCGATGGCGCGCTGGTGAGCTTTGATTGGTGGCACCCAGGATGGGGCTCGGTGCCCTCTGAGCTTGAGTTTTTAACAAAGCTTACCTTCCATGGCATGCCTCGACGTGCTTGGAAAAGCAAGTCCATGAATGAGCTTATCAACGACCTTGGAGGTGAGCTCGTAAGTATGTTTGTTCCTCCAGACAGCTGGGCTCTGATGGTTATGGCATGGATGAAGAAGCCATCCACCATACCGAAGGTGATTGGTGTTGAGATACTGGTGCAGGAACCGGGGTTGTACTATTCGTCGCCACCAAGGCCGCCGCGGACCACGTTAGGGATGTACCTGTATCGAGTGTTCGTGCATGTCGAAGAAGTGGTCAATCCATCAATCGAAGTCCTGCCGCCGCCGCTGGTGCCCGGGTCCGTCGACGACGTCCATTACAGGAGTCAACGTTAGACTTTCCCCGTGTTGCTCGGAACGATGGATGGCACAGGGCCTACTCCATCGCGCGGCGCAGGCCACTGCTTCTTTGGGAGAAGAGGCAGGGCTAGCTGCCTGGATGTGCTCTAATTTGAGGTAACAACTGAATCTTGTCAGATACTGTACTAGTTAAATCCAAGCTATGGGTGTGAAGCACTAATGTGCCAGTACATTTGATTGTGACATGTTCTTTTTTTTACCTGAACTTTTTTTAGAAAGGGTTGTACGTCGACTTAATGTTCTAGCAGAACTTATATATTGTGTTATCTGTCTGTTTTCTTTGCATAGCATTCAAGATATTTCCCCGTCATTGATAAAGATGATGAACCGTTATGTACGAGTTCATTGGTTTCAACATAGCCCTACCCGTAGCGATCCACTGCTTCCACCCTGATTGTGCCGCCTGCGTGAAATTTTTGTATGCAAGTTCAGTGTGCTATGATGTTCTATATGATTGTGTCAACTATATAAGTTTTTACTGAGCATCATCAATACATATGGCTGAAAGATGTATTTACGAGCATCGACCGATGGGTCTCTCTCTCTCACACACACACACACACAAACACGCACACACGCACAAGTGGGACCCGTTGAATTATTTCTTCGCTCGTGACAGCTTTTAATTAGGTTCCACTGTACTCTAACTTTTTTCTTAAGTTATTAATTGAGCTCAGTGACTTCAAAAGATTGTACAGAAACCTTGTTTGGGCCTTTCCGGCGTCGCTGAATGTGGGTTGAGTAGCCACGTAAGGTTGTACTGTACTACACAGGCCTTTTTTTCAACATCAGCAATGCAACTGGGCCGACAGTTGTACACAATCCGGGTCAACTTGTTATTCTCCGCCCCGCTGGGCTGCAAATCTTTCCTAGGATGGATGCATTAGGCTTAACAAGAAAATGGGCTTTAAGAAATAATAAATGGGATGTAATTATAAAAACTGGGCAGTAACTATAAAAAAATGCACCAAACACGTAATTAGTTTATAAAATATTACTTTTGAATTTTGAAAATTTTAAATTCATTAATTGTTGCGCGTGCAATGTTTCGTTGGATTTTTACGTAATACAAATTTATATTGAAATTGTATTTAATCTGACAAGAAATTTCGGGACAAAAATATTTCGGATCCTATCAAAATGTGGGAAATTTTATTGAATTCTGTTTTGAACGGTTGATTGAAATTATTAATCGTTCTCCTAGCTAGAAAATGGGTTGTACTTTTAACAAACTATAAATGGGCTGTAGTAAATTCCATTAGAATTCAAAAATGGGCTGTACATTCTTACAAATCGCAAATGGGCTATAAGTTCTCTGTCACACACTTGTGGGCCTACTAAGTTGATGCGTATGCAAGGCTTTGTCAACATATAGTCAACACACGGTTCTAGCAGCAGTGTCCGTTGGATGTCCATCCAACGGATGTCGTGCTTCTTCTTCAATCTCGGATATTCTAGCTTCAGCCGCCCAAAAAATGATTCCTCCCCCTGACATCTGGCACGCACCGTTTCGGAGGCTGGCCTGTCGGCCTACTAAGTTGACGCGTACCAAGGGCTTTGTCAACTTAGTCAATATAAATGATTCTAGCTGCAGTGACCGTACGATGTCCATCCAACGGCCGTCGTGATTCTTCAACCTCTGGTCTTCTTGCTCCAGCCGCCCAAAGCAGCGCCGGTCATGCCGCCTGCTCTTGCCTCCCGTGGCCGGCTGTGCTGCCGCGGAGGCCTCACCGCCCCCTACCACTCCCACTGTTGGCCAGGCCCTGCGGCGATGGCATCCTCACACCGCAGCCGAACCAGTGAACCCTCGTACTCCTCTCCGCCTGGGCATCCACTGCCACGTCTTTCCAGGCTCTGCGTCGTCCCCTTCCGAGGCCTCGCCATCGTCCACCGCCTTGGTGCTCTCGGCGTGGCATAGTCAATGTGGTCAACGACCGACTTCCATCGGAAGAGTACTATACATGGAGAGGCTGACAGCTGGGTCCACGGCCGCAGCAAGGAAGTGCCTCCTTATTATGCGGAAAATAATTATTCCTTCACCTGACAGCAGGGACCAACCGGACGGGCCACCGTATTTCATGAAAAAAATGTTTCCCCCCTGACTGTTGGGACCCAGCAGCTACATCTTCGCACGCAAGGAAGTGTGTCCATATTACGGGAAAAAAATGATTCGCCCCCTGACTGCTAGGACCCACCAGCTACATCTTCGCATGCAAGGAAGTGCCTGACAGTCGGGACCCACCCGGTCTAAGCGTACGTAGCATTGTCATTCTAGTCGTGAACATGTACGTACATACGATCGGTCTGTCTGCAGGCTGCAGCGATGAACCGTGGCCGTGTAAGGAAGGGCACGTGTCGTAGTAGAGGTGTGCACGTGTCATAGTCAAGGCGCTCACATAGCATGTACATGTACGTACAGTGGCCAGGGTGCAAGAAAGTAAATATGGCCACGTACGTACATATGGGCGGGGTCTCGAACGCCTACTCACGCGTACGTACGGCTAGGGCTCGTGTACATGGTTGGTTCGGAACGGAGAAACTGCATTGTCGTCATGTTCATGGGGAGGCAACGGAGTGCGTCGTGTTCATCGGGAGGCAATGGAACGCGTGCTGTTCATCGGGAGCCAATCGGCTTGGACGGAACAGCCGATGGAAATGAGGCCTGGCGTACCGCAGAATGGAGGAAACGGCCTTGTGTTCGACCGGCCACGGTCGAAACAGGATCCTGTTCATCGGGAGGGGTCTAACGTACCGCAAAACGGAGGAAACGGACCTCCTACGATGGAAACGGGGTCCTGTTGATCGGGAGGGGTGTGGCATACCGCAAAACGGAGAAAACGGACTTGTGTTGGAGCGCTACGGTCGAAACGGGGGTCCTGTTCATCGGGAGGGGTGTGGCGTACCGCAAACTGGGACTCCACTGGATACTATTCATCTCCACCGTCAACTGCCTACACGGGCTACTGTTCATCCACCGTCGACCTCCTCTAGCCTCCACCTGCGACTGTTCATCCACGGGCTCCTGTTCATCCAGCCTCCACCGCGCGCTCCTCCACCGGCTACTGTTCAACCAGCCCTCTCCACCGTCTACTGTTCAACCACCCCTCCACGGGCTACTGTTCATCCAGCCCTCCACCGGCTACTGTTCAACCAGCCCTCCACTGGGTCCTGTTCATCCACCCCCAACCGACTCGATCGATCGGGGTCCTGTTCATCCAGCGGCAACGGCCTCTACTACCACGGGGTCATGTTCATCCAACCCCCCACCGGGAACTGTTCATCCAAACCCGCCCAACAACGCTCATTGTTCATCCAGAGGCAGCATCGATCGGCTTCAGTTAGCAGCAGTAGGGAAGGAATCACTCGGGTTCAGTTAACAACAAGGGATCGATCGAGCGATCGGCTTCAGTAACGCGTAGCCTGCAGTGCAATCGCTCGGGTTCAGTTAGAGCCCAACGCCTCGCTCTGGTTCAGTTAGAGCGCAACGCCTTGCACACACGCGCGTACGTACGAGAGAAACGCGCATCGCTCGGCCCCTGACCACCCACCGTAACCGGGAACTCCCCGATATTTTCCTCGCCCTCGCTTCTACCACGGTTTTTTCCATCATGGACGGCCCAAAGAATGTCATGCAGCTGCGTCTCCGGCCCACCCAGGATGAAAAGCCCATTTTCTTACATGATTTTTTGTCATAGAAGTAGGAGCCTACCACATCTATGATGATACCGGGTTTTGTCACAATTATCGTCATAGAAGTGTCATAAGTATGACATAATTTTTTTTCGTTCGACCCAAAATGTCACGGATGTGTCTTTTTTTTGTAGTGTAATAACAATGATTTCATTAGTACTCCTATTGCTCCTCCCGCCACTAGTGAGGAGTCTTATGATATTAAAGCTGACATGCTAAATCATGTTATGAAAGAACAATTTTTTGGTACTCCTAATGAAGATGCAGCATCCCATCTTAATACTTTTATTGAATTATGTGATATGAAATTAAAGATGTGGATAATGATATTGTTAGTCTGAAATTATTTCCTTTCTCTTTAAGAGATAAAGCTAAAGCGTGGTTTTCATCTTTACCAAAAAATAGTATTGATTCATGGGCTAAGTGTAAAGATGCCTTTATTGCCAAGTATTTTCCTCCTGCTAAGATAATATCTTTGAGGAACCAAATTATGAATTTTAAACAATATGACCAAGAATATGTTGCACAATCATGGGAAAGAATAAAATTGATGCTTAAAAATTTCCCCACACATGTGTTGAGTCTTTGGATGATAGTGCAAAACTTTTATGATGGACTAAACTTTGTTTGAAGAAGCCTTCTAGACTCAGCTGTAGGTGTCACATTCATGGGGATAACACTTGGAGAAGCTACAAATCTTCTTGATAACATGACGACAAATTATTCTCAGTGGCATACCAAGCGCGCTCCTATTGGTGAGAAGGTAAACATTGTCGAGGAGATGCCCTCTCTAAGTGATAAGATTAATACCATCATGTCTATGCTTGCTACTAAATATGCTACTATTGATCCAAATAATATTCCTATATCGACTTTAATTGAGCAAAATAATGATGCTATTGATGTGAATTTTATTTTGAGGAGCAATTTCAATAATAATGCTTACAGAGAGAATTTCAACAATAATCCTAGACCGTATCCCGGTAATCCCTTTAATAATTATAGTAATCATCATTGTCGGTGTCAAAACCAGTAGGCCTTGGGGTAGGGGGGTCCCGAGCTATGGATCTCGGACAGATGGTAATAGAAATAGAGAGACGATGTTTTACCCAGGTTCAGGCCCTCTTAATGGATGTAAAACCCTATGTCCTGCTCTTGTTTATATTAATGGAGATGTATCAAGTACAGAGTTGATCTACCTCGAGATTGTGAGATGTGGTCTAACTCTAGGGCTAGGTGAATGATATTGCGTTGATGTCCCCTCTACGGGCTAAACCCCATGGCTTATATACACACCAGGTAGGGCATCTAGGTTTACAAGGTCGGTATCTAGGCATAAGGCGACAGGAGAAATCTTGGAGTATACAACAAGTCTTCGGTAGATGTAGTCGATCATGCCCCCCTTTGTGCGGCTTCTAGAGTCCATCTTGAGCATGAATGAAGGCCCAGTGGCCCAATCCTAAGAGCATGGGCTAACCTGGTTAGCATCCCCCAACCCAGCACCCGTCAGTAGACCCTGAACGAGCCTTCGGTGCCGAGGACGACACCGCTGGACTTTGGCTACGTAGTCTTTGGCTCGACATGCAAGTTCCTCTCCAAGTAGTCTTTGCATGATGAGTGGGAACCTACTATTAAGTTGAAAATATGTAATATGAGGGTAAAGCTTTGTGTGATCTCAGAGCTAGCGTTTCAACTATGCTAAAAGCATTGTATGATGTTCTCGGTTTCACTAATATGAGTGAATGTTCTTTAAACTTGGATCTACTGGATTCCACCGTTAAAAAGCCTATGGGTAGAGTAAATGACATGCTTGTGATTGCTAATAGAAATTATGTGTGTGTAGACTTTATTATTTTTTATATTGAATGCAATCCGGATTCTCCAAATATACTTGGGAAACCGTTTCTGAGAACTATAGGTGCAATAATTGACATGAAGGGGGGTAACATACGATTCCAATTCCCTATAAAGAAAGGTATGGAACATTTTCCTAGAAAGAAGATTAAACCTCCTTATGAATCTATAATGAGAGCTACCTATGGTATGGTCTTAAAATATGATAATACTTGATATTTTGCATTATGCCTAGCTAGGGGCATTAAAGAATAGCGCTTGTTGGGAGGAAACCCAATAATTATCTTTATTTTTTCCTTTTTGCCTTTTGTGTGTATACATCATTATTGCTCTTTTCGTAATTGTGTTTGTATCCTTTTTTTCATTTATTTCCAAGTAAAGCCTTTAGGGTGATATGGATGCATGTTTATTTGGTTAGTTGAAAAAACAGAAACTTTTGCGTCCAGTATATGAATTATGTTCTATAGTGGAATGTCATCAATTGCTGCAATTTTTACATAGTACTTCTATGCAAATTTTCTATGTTTTCTTAATTTTACAAAAAAAAATTAGTTACATTAGTATGATAAAAAAATACATCTTTACGTGATGTTCTGTTTTTGACAGATTCCGATTTTGTTGCATAGTTTGCTTGGTTTAAAGTTTCTACGACTTATATTGGGAGATATAAATTGTAGAAATGATATAATATAGGAGGCCTTATGTGGGAACAATTATGAATCTTGTTTTGAGAGTACCAAAGTGAATGATTTATTTTATTATACTAACCTATCTCACGAATTCCGTTAAGTTTTGTGTGGCCAAAGTTTTCAAGTTTAGTGTGAGATGATGATGGAAGGAGAATAAAGAGCGGCAAGAGCCTAAGCTTGGGAAAGCCCAAGGAACACCAAGGTAATATTCAGGGAAGACTCAAGCATCTAAGCTTGGGGATGCCCCAGATGGCATCCCCTCTTTCGTCTTCAATATATCGGTAACTTCACTTGGAGCTATATTTTATTCTTCACATGATATTGTTGGGGAACGTAGTAATTTCAAAAAAAATCCTACGCACACGCAAGATCATGGTGATGCATAGCAACGAGAGGGGAGAGTGTTGACCACGTACCCTCGTAGACCGAAAGCAAAAGCGTTAGCACAACGCGGTTGATGTAGTCGTACGTCTTCACGATCCGACCAATCAAGTACCGAACGTACGGCACCTCCGAGTTCAGCACACGTTCAACTCGATGATGTCCCTTGAACTCCAATCCAGCCAAGCTTTGAGGGAGAGTTTTGTCAGCACGACGGCCTGGTGACGATGATGATGTTGCTACCGACGCAGGGCCTCGCCTAAGCACCGCTACGATATGATCGAGGTGGATTATGGTGGAGGGGGGCACCGCACACGGCTAAGAGATCAAGAGATCAATTGTTGTGTCTCCAAGGGGTGCCTCCCTCCCCGTATATAAAGGAGTGGAGGAGGGGGAGGGGGCCGGCCTCCCTAGGCGCGCCCCATGAGTAGTCCTACACCCACCGGGAGTAGGACTCCCCCCTTCCAAGTGGGAGTAGGAGAGGAGAGGGAAGGATAGAGAGGGGGAAAGGAAAGGGGGGCGCCCCCCCTACTTGTCCAATTCGGACTGGGGGGAAGGGGGCGCGCGGCTGCCCTTGGCCGCCCCTCCTCTTCTCCACTAGGGCCCAATAGGCCCATTAGTCTCCCCGGGGGGTTCCGTTAACCCCCCGGTACTCCGGTATATGTCCGAAACTCCCCGAAACCATTCCGGTGTCCGAACATAGTCGTCCAATATATCGATCTTTACATCTCGACCATTTTGAGACTCCTCGTCATGTCCGTGATCACATCCGGGACTCTGAACTACCTTCGGTACATCAAAACACAAAAACTCATAATACAGTCGTCATCGAACTTTAAGCGTGCGGACCCTACGGGTTCGAGAACTATGTAGACATGACCGAGACACGTCTCCGGTCAATAACCAATAGCGGAACCTGGATGCTCATATTGGCTCCCACATATTCTACGAAGATCTTTATCGGTCAAACCGCATAACAACATACGTTGTTCCCTTTGTCATCGGTATGTTACTTGCCCAAGATTCGATCGTCGGTATCTCAATACCTAGTTTAATCTCGTTACCGGCAAGTCTCTTTACTCATTCCGTAATACATCATCTCGCAACTAACTCATTAGTTACAATGCTTGCAAGGCTTATAGTGATGTGCATTACCGAGTGGGCCCAGAGATACCTCTCCGACAATCGGAGTGACAAATCCTAATCTCGAAATACGCCAACCCAACAAGTACCTTCGGAGACACCTGTAGAGCACCTTTATAATCACCCAGTTATGTTGTGATGTTTGGTAGCACACAAAGTGTTCCTGCGGTAACGGGAGTTGCATAATCTCATAGTCATAGGAACATGTATAAGTCATGAAGAAAGCAATAGCAACATACTAAACGATCAAGTGCAAAGCTAACGGAATGGGTCAAGTCAATCACATCATTCTCCTAATGATGTGATCCCGTTAAGCAAATGACAACTCATGTCTATGGCTAGGAAACATAACCATCTTTGATCAACGAGCTAGTCAAGTAGAGGCATACTAGTGACACTCTGTTTGTCTATGTATTCACACATGTATCATGTTTCCGGTTAATACAATTCTAGCATGAATAATAAACATTTATCATGATATAAGGAAATAAATAATAACTTTATTATTGCCTCTAGGGCATACTTCCTTCAGTCTCCCACTTGCACTAGAGTCAATAATCTAGATTATGCAGTAATGATTCTAACTCCCATGGAGCCTTGGTGCTGATCATGTTTTGCTCGTGGAAGAGGCTTAGTCAACGGGTCTGCAACATTCAGATATGTATGTATCTTGCAAATCTCTATGTCTCCCACCTGGACTTGATCTCGGATGGAGTTGTAGCGTCTCTTGATGTGCTTGGTTCTCTTGTGAAATCTGGATTCCTTTGCCAAGACAATTGCACCAGTATTATCACAAAAGATTTTCATTGGACCCGATGCACTAGGTATGACACCTAGATCAGATATGAACTCCTTCATCCAGACTCCTTCATTAGCTGCTTCCGAAGCAGCAATGTACTCCGCTTCACATGTAGATCCCGCCACGACGCTTTGTTTAGAACTGCTCCAACTGACAGCTCCACCGTTCAATATAAACACGTATCCGGTTTGCGATTTAGAATCGTCCGGATCAGTGTCAAAGCTTGCATCAACGTAACCATTTACGATGAGCTCTTTGTCACCTCCATAAACGAGAAACATATCCTTAGTCCTTTTCAGGTATTTTAGGATGTACTTGACCGCTGTCCAGTGATCCACTCCTGGATTACTTTGGTACCTCCCTACTAAACTAATAGCAAGGCACACATCAAGTCTGGTACACAGCATTGCATACATGATAGAGCCTATGGCTGAAGCATAGGCAACATCTTTCATTTTCTCTCTATCTTCTGCAGTGGTCGGGCATTGAGTCTTACTCAACTTCACACCTTGTAACACAGGCAAGAACCCTTTCTTTGCCTGATCCATTTTGAACTTCTTCAAAACTTTGTCAAGGTATGTGCTTTGTGAAAGTCCAATTAAGCGTCTTGATCTATCTCTATAGATCTTGATGCCCAATATGTAAGCAGCTTCACCGAGGTCCTTCATTGAAAAACTCTTATTCAAATATCCCTTTATGCTATCCAGAAATTCTATATCATTTCCAATCAACAATATGTCATCCACATATAATATTAGAAATGCTACAGAGCTCCCACTCACTTTCTTGTAAATATAGGCTTCTCCAAAAGTCTGTATAAAACCATATGCTTTGATCACACTATCAAAACATTTATTCCAACTCAGAGAGGCTTGCACCAGTCCATAAATGGATCGCTGGAGCTTGCACACTTTGTTAGCTCCCTTTGGATCGACAAAACCTTCCGGTTGCATCATATACAACTCTTCTTTCAGAAATCCATTCAGGAATGCAGTTTTGACATCCATTTGCCAAATTTCATAATCATAAAATGCGGCAATTGCTAACATGATTCGGACAGACTTAAGCATCGCTACGGGTGAGAAGGTCTCATTGTAGTCAATCCCTTGAACTTGTCGAAAACCTTTTGCAACAAGTCGAGCTTTATAGATAGTAACATTACCGTCAGTGTCAGTCTTCTTCTTGAAGATCCATTTATTCTCAATGGCTTGCCGATCATCGGGCAAGTCAACCAAAGTCCACACTTTGCTTTCATACATGGATCCCATCTCAGATTTCATGGCCTCAAGCCATTTTGCAGAATCTGGGCTCACCATCGCTTCTTCATAGTTCGTAGGTTCGTCACGGTCTAGTAACATAACCTCCAGAATAGGATTACCGTACCACTCTGGTGCGGATCTTACTCTGGTTGACCTATGAGGTTCAGTAATAACTTGATCTGAAGTTTCATGATCATCATCATTAACTTCCTCACTAATTGGTATAGACGTCACAGGAACCGGTTTCTGTGATGAACTACTTTCCAATAAGGGAGCAGGTACAGTTACCTCATCAAGTTCTACTTTCCTCCCACTCACTTCTTTCGAGAGAAACTCCTTCTCTAGAAAGGATCCATTCTTGGCAACGAATGTCTTGCCTTCAGATCTGTGATAGAAGGTGTACCCAACAGTTTCCTTTGGGTATCCTATGAAGACACATTTCTCCGATTTGGGTTCGAGCTTATCAGGTTGAGGCCTTTTCACATAAGCATCGCAGCCCCAAACTTTAAGAAACGACAACTTTGGTTTCTTGCCAAACCACAGTTCATAAGGCGTCATCTCAATGGATTTTGATGGTGCCCTATTTAACGTGAATGCGGCCGTCTCTAAAGCATAACCCCAAAACGATAGCGGTAAATCAGTAAGAGACATCATAGATCGCACCATATCTAGTAAAGTACGATTACGACATTCGGACACACCATTACGCTGTGGTGTTCCGGGTGGCGTGAGTTGCGAAACTATTCCGCATTGTTTCAAATGTAGACCAAACTCGTAACTCAAATATTCACCTCCATGATCAGATCGTAGAAATTTTATTTTCTTGTTACGATGATTTTCAACTTCACTCTGAAATTCTTTGAACTTTTCAAATGTTTCAGACTTATGTTTGATTAAGTAGATATACCCATATCTGCTTAAATCATATGTGAAGGTGAGAAAATAACGATACCCACCGTGAGCCTCAACATTCATTGGACCACATACATCAGTATGTATGATCTCCAACAAATCAGTTGCTCGCTCCATAGTTCCAGAGAACGGCGTTTTAGTCATCTTGCCCATGAGGCACGGTTCGCAAGTACCAAGTGATTCATAATCAAGTGATTCCAAAAGTCCATCAGTATGGAGTTTCTTCATGCGCTTTACACCAATATGACCCAAACGGCAGTGCCACAAATAAGTTGCACTATCATTATCAACTCTGCATCTTTTGGCTTCAACATTATGAATATGTGTATCACTACTATCGAGATTCAACAAAAATAGACCACTCTTCAAGGGTGCATGACCATAAAAGATATTACTCATATAAATCGAACAACCATTATTCTCGGATTTAAATGAATAACCGTCTCGCATCAAACAAGATCCAGATATAATGTTCATGCTTAACGCTGGCACCAAATAACAATTAGGTCTAAAACTAATCCCGAAGGTAGATGTAGAGGTAGCGTGCCGACGGCGATCACATCGACTTTGGAACCATTTCCCACGCGCATCGTCACCTCGTCCTTAGCCAGTCTTCGCTTAATCCGTAGTCCCTGTTTCGAGTTGCAAATATTAGCAACAGAACCAGTATCAAATACCCAGGTGCTACTGCAAGCTCTGGTAAGGTACACATCAATAACATGTATATCACATATACCTTTGTTCACCTTGCCATCCTTCTTATCCGCCAAATACTTGGGGCAGTTCCGCTTCCAGTGACCAGTCTGCTTGCAGTAGAAGCACTCAGTCTCAGGCTTAGGTCCAGACTTGGGTTTCTTCTCTTGAGCAGCAACTTGTTTGTTGTTCTTCTTGAAGTTCCCCTTCTTTTTCTTGAAATTGGTGGTCTTGTTGACCATCAACACTTGATGCTCCTTCTTGATTTCTACCTCCGCAGCCTTTAGCATTGCGAAGAGCTCGGGAATTGTCTTATTCATCCCTTGCATATTATAGTCCATCACGAGGCTCTTGTACCTTGGTGGCAGTGATTGAAGAATTCTGTCAATGACGCTATCATCCGGAAGATTAACTCCCAGTTGAATCAAGTGATTTTTATACCCAGACATTCTGAGTATATGCTCACTGACAGAACTATTCTCCTCCATCTTGCAGCTGTAGAACGTATTGGAGACTTCATATCTCTCAATCCGGGCATTTGCTTGAAATATTAACTTCAACTCCTGGAACATCTCATATGCTCCATGACATTCAAAACGTCATTGAAGTCCCGGTTCTAAGCCGTAAAGCATGGCACACTGAACTATCGAGTAGTCATCAGCTTTGCTCTGCCAGACATTCATAACATCTGGTGTTGCTCCTGCAGCAGGTCTGGCACCTAGCGGTGCTTCCAGGACGTAATTCTTCAGTGCAGCAATGAGGATAATCCTCAAGTTACGGACCCAGTCCGTGTAATTGCTACCATCATCTTTCAACTTTGCTTTCTCAAGGAACGCATTAAAATTCAACGGAACAACAGCACGGGACATCTATCTACAATCAACATAAACAAGCAAAATACTATCAGGTACTAAGTTCATGATAAATTTAAGTTCAATTAATCATATTACTTAAGAACTCCCACTTAAGATAGACATCCCTCTAATCATCTAAGTGATCACGTGATCCAAATCAACTAAACCATGTCCGATCATCACGTGAGATGGAGTAGTTTTCAATGGTGAACATCACTATGTTGATCATATCTACTATATGATTCACGCTCGACCTTTCGGTCTCAGTGTTCCGAGGCCATATCTGCATATGCTAGGCTCGTCAAGTTTAACCCGAGTATTCTGCATGTGCAAAACTGGCTTGCACCCATTGTAGATGAACGTAGAGCTTATCACACCCGATCATCACGTGGTGTCTCGGCACGATGAACTTTGGCAACGGTGCATACTCAGGGTGAACACTTTTATCTTGAAATTTAGTGAGAGATCATCTTATAATGCTACCGTTAATCAAAGCAAAAAAAGATGCATAAAAGATAAACATCACATGCAATCAATATAAGTGATATGATATGGCCATCATCATCTTGTGCTTGTGATCTAAATCTCCGAAGCACCGTCATGATCACCATCGTCACCGGCGCGACACCTTGATCTCCATCGTAGCATCGTTGTCGTCTCGCCAACTATTGCTTCTACGACTATCGCTACCGCTTAGTGATAAAGTAAAGCAATTACAGGGCGATTGCATTGCATACAATAAAACGACAACCATATGGCTCCTGCCAGTTGCCGATAACCCATTTCATACAATAAAGCGACAACCATATGGCTCCTGCCAGTTGCCGATAACTCCGTTACAAAACATGATCATCTCATACAATAAAATATAGAATCATGCCTTGACCATATCACATCACAACATGCCCTGCAAAAACAAGTTAGACGTCCTCTACTTTGTTGTTGCAAGTTTTACGTGGCTGCTACGGGATGAGCAAGAACCGTTCTTACCTACGCATCAAAACCACAACGATAGTTCGTCAAGTTAGTGCTGTTTTAACCTTCAACAAGGACCGGGCGTAGTCACACTCGGTTCAACTAAAGTTGGAGAAACTGACACCCGCCAGCCACCTGTGTGCAAAGCACGTCGGTAGAACCAGTCTCGCGTAAGCGTACGCGTAATGTCGGTCCGGGCCGCTTCATCCAACAATACCGCCGAACCAAAGTATGACATGCTGGTAAGCAGTATGACTTGTATCGCCCACAACTCACTTGTGTTCTACTCGTGCATATAACATCTACGCATAAACCTGGCTCGGATGCCACTGTTGAGAAACGTAGTAATTTCAAAATTTTCCTACGCACACGCAAGATCATGGTGATGCATAGCAACGAGAGGGGAGAGTGTGTCCACATACCCTCGTAGACAGAAAGCGGAAGCGTTATGACAACGCGGTTGATGTAGTCGTACGTCTTCACGATCGACCAATCCTCAGTACCGAACGTACGGCACCTCCGTGTTCAGCACACGTTCAGCTCGGCGACGTCCCGCGAACTCACGATCCAGTAGAGCTTCGAGGGACGTCTGCATCTGCTCCTGCAACCAGTCTGTCACCTAGCGGTGCATCAAGGACATAATTCTTCTGTGCAGCAATGAGGATAATCCTCAGATCATGGATCCAATCCGCATCATTGCTACTAACATCTTTCAACTTAGTTTTCTCTAGGAACATATAAAAATAAAACAGAGGAGTTAAACGCGAGCTATTGATCTACAACATAGATATGCTAATACTACCAGGACTAAGTTCATGATAAATTAAAGTTTAATTAATCATATTACTTAAGAACTCCCACTTAGATAGACATCCCTCTAATCATCTAAGTGATCACGTGATCCAAATCAACTAAACCATAATCGATCATCACGTGAAATGGAGTAGTTTTCAATGGTGAACATCACTATATTGATCATATCTACTATATGATTCACGTTCGACCTTTCGGTCTCAGTGTTCCGAGGCCATATCTGCATATGCCAGGCTCGTCAAGTTTAACCCGAGTATTCTGCGTGTGCAAAACTGGCTTGCACCCGTTGTATAAGAACGTTGAGCTTATCACACCCGATCATCACGTGGTGTCTCAGCACGACGAACTTTGGCAACGGTGCATACTCCATGCCCTGCAAAAACAAGTTAGACGTCCTCTACTTTGTTGTTGCAAGTTTTATGTGGCTGCTACGGGCTGAGCAAGAACCATTCTTACCTACGCATCAAAACCACAACGATATTTCGTCAAGTATGTGCTGTTTTAACCTTCAACAAGGACCGGGTGTAGCCACACTCGATTCAACTAAAATTGGAGAAACTGACACCCGCCAGCCACCTGTGTGCGAAACACGTCGGTAGAACCAGTCTCGTGTAAGCGCATGCGTAATGTCGGTCCGGGCCGCTTCATCCAAAAATACCGCCGAATCAAAGTATGACATGCTGGTAAGCAGTATGACTAGTATCGCCCACAACTCACTTGTGTTCTACTCATGCATATAACATTTAAGCGTAAACCTGGCTCTGATACCACTATTGGGGAACGTAGTAATTTCAAAAAAATTCCTACGCACACGCAAGATCATGGTGATGCATAGCAACGAGAGGGGAGAGTGTCGTCCACGTACCCTCATAGACCGTAAGCGGAAGCGTTATGACAACGCGGTTGATGTAGTCGTACGTCTTCACGATCGACCGATCCTAGTACCGAATGTACGACACCTCCGCGATCTGCACACGTTCAGCTCGGTGACGTCCCACGAACTCACGATCCAGTAAAGCTTCGAGGGAGAGTTCCGTCAGCACGACGGCGTGATGACGGTGATGATGAAGCTACCGACGCAGGGCTTCGCCTAAGCACCACTACGATATGACCGAGGTGGATTATGGTGGAGGGGGGCATCGCACATGGCTAAGAGATCAATGATCAACTTGTGTGTCTATGGGTGCCCCCCTCCCCCGTATATAAAGGAGTGGAGGAGGGGGAGGGCCGGCCCTCTACTATGGCGCGCCCTGGGGAGTCCTACTCCCACCGGGAGTAGGATTCCCCCCCTTCCAAGTAGTAGGAGTAGGAGAGAAGGAAGGGGAAGAGAGAAGAGAAGGAAGGAGGGGGCGCCGACCCTCCCCCTAGTCCAATTCAGACTAGGCCTTGGGGGGCGCGTGGCCTGACCTAGGCAGCCCCTCTCTCTCTCCCCTAAAGCCCAATAAGGCCGGGGGGGGGGGGGGGGGGGGGGGGGGGGGGGGGGGGGGGGGGGGGGGGGGGGGGGGGGGGGGGGGGGGGGGGGGGGGGGGGGGGGGGGGGGGGGGGGGGGGGGGGGGGGGGGGGGGGGGGGGGGGGGGGGGGGGGGGGGGGGGGGGGGGGGGGGGGGGGGGGGGGGGGGGGGGGGGGGGGGGGGGGGGGGGGGGGGGGGGGGGGGGGGGGGGGGGGGGGGGGGGGGGGGGGGGGGGGGGGGGGGGGGGGGGGGGGGGGGGGGGGGGGGGGGGGGGGGGGGGGGGGGGGGGGGGGGGGGGGGGGGGGGGGGGGGGGGGGGGGGGGGGGGGGGGGGGGGGGGGGGGGGGGGGGGGGGGGGGGGGGGGGGGGGGGGGGGGGGGGGGGGGGGGGGGGGGGGGGGGGGGGGGGGGGGGGGGGGGGGGGGGGGGGGGGGGGGGGGGGGGGGGGGGGGGGGGGGGGGGGGGGGGGGGGGGGGGGGGGGGGGGGGGGGGGGGGGGGGGGGGGGGGGGGGGGGGGGGGGGGGGGGGGGGGGGGGGGGGGGGGGGGGGGGGGGGGGGGGGGGGGGGGGGGGGGGGGGGGGGGGGGGGGGGGGGGGGGGGGGGGGGGGGGGGGGGGGGGGGGGGGGGGGGGGGGGGGGGGGGGGGGGGGGGGGGGGGGGGGGGGGGGGGGGGGGGGGGGGGGGGGGGGGGGGGGGGGGGGGGGGGGGGGGGGGGGGGGGGGGGGGGGGGGGGGGGGGGGGGGGGGGGGGGGGGGGGGGGGGGGGGGGGGGGGGGGGGGGGGGGGGGGGGGGGGGGGGGGGGGGGGGGGGGGGATTCTCTAATGATGTGATCCCGTTCATCAAATGACAACACATGTCTATGGCTACGAAACTTGACCATCTTTGATTAACGAGCTAGTCAAGTAGAGGCATACTAGGGACACTCTGTTTGTCTATGTATTCACACATGTACTAAGTTTCCGGTTAATACAATTCTAGCATGAATAATAAACATTTATCATGATATAAGGAAAATATAAATAACAACTTTATTATTGCCTCTAGGGCATATTTCCTTCAGTCTCCCACTTGCACTAGAGTCAATAATCTAGATTACATAGTAATGATTCTAACACCCATGGAGTCTTGGTGCTGATCATGTTTTGCTCGTGAGAGAGGCTTAGTCAACGGGTCTGCAACATTCAGATCCGTATGTATCTTGCAAATCTCTATGTCTCCCTCCTTGACTTGATCGCGGATGGAATTGAAGCGTCTCTTGATGTGCTTGGTTCTCTTGTGAAATCTGGATTCCTTTGCCAAGGCAATTGCACCAGTATTGTCACAAAAGATTTTCATTGGGCCCGATGCACTAGGTTTTACACCTAGATCGGATATGAACTCCTTCCTCCAGACTCCTTCATTTGCTGCTTCCGAAGCAGCTATGTACTCCGCTTCACACGTAGATCCCGCCACGACGCTCTGCTTAGAACTGCACCAACTGACAGCTCCACCATTCAATATAAATACGTATCCGGTTTGTGACTTAGAGTCATCCGGATCAGTGTCAAAGCTTGCATAGACGTAACCATTTACGACGAGCTCTTTGTCACCTCCATAAACGAGAAACATATCCTTAGTCCTTTTCAGGTATTTCAGGATGTTCTTGACCGCTGTCCAGTGATCCACTCCTGGATTACTTTGGTACCTCCCTGCTAAACCAATAGCAAGGCACACATCAGGTCTGGTACAAAGCATTGCATACATGATAGAACCTATGGCTGAGGCATAGGGGATGACTTTCATTTTCTCTCTATCTTCTGCAATGGTCGGGCATTGAGTCTGACTCAACTTCACACCTTGTAACACAGGCAAGAACCCTTTCTTTGACTGATCCATTTTGAACTTCTTCAAAACTTTATCAAGGTATGTGCTTTGTGAAAGTCCAATTAAGTGTCTTGATCTATCTCTATAGATCTTGATGCCCAATATATAAGCAGCTTCACTGAGGTCCTTCATTGAAAAATTCTTATTCAAGTATCCTTTTATGCTATCCAGAAATTTTGTATTATTTCCAATCAACAATATGTCATCCACATATAATATTAGAAATGGGGGGGGGGGGGGGGGGGGGGGGGGGGGGGGGGGGGGGGGGGGGGGGGGGGGGGGGGGGGGGGGGGGGGGGGGGGGGGGGGGGGGGGGGGGGGGGGGGGGGGGGGGGGGGGGGGGGGGGGGGGGGGGGGGGGGGGGGGGGGGGGGGGGGGGGGGGGGGGGGGGGGGGGGGGGGGGGGGGGGGGGGGGGGGGGGGGGGGGGGGGGGGGGGGGGGGGGGGGGGGGGGGGGGGGGGGGGGGGGGGGGGGGGGGGGGGGGGGGGGGGGGGGGGGGGGGGGGGGGGGGGGGGGGGGGGGGGGGGGGGGGGGGGGGGGGGGGGGGGGGGGGGGGGGGGGGGGGGGGGGGGGGGGGGGGGGGGGGGGGGGGGGGGGGGGGGGGGGGGGGGGGGGGGGGGGGGGGGGGGGGGGGGGGGGGGGGGGGGGGGGGGGGGGGGGGGGGGGGGGGGGGGGGGGGGGGGGGGGGGGGGGGGGGGGGGGGGGGGGGGGGGGGGGGGGGGGGGGGGGGGGGGGGGGGGGGGGGGGGGGGGGGGGGGGGGGGGGGGGGGGGGGGGGGGGGGGGGGGGGGGGGGGGGGGGGGGGGGGGGGGGGGGGGGGGGGGGGGGGGGGGGGGGGGGGGGGGGGGGGGGGGGGGGGGGGGGGGGGGGGGGGGGGGGGGGGGGGGGGGGGGGGGGGGGGGGGGGGGGGGGGGGGGGGGGGGGGGGGGGGGGGGGGGGGGGGGGGGGGGGGGGGGGGGGGGGGGGGGGGGGGGGGGGGGGGGGGGGGGGGGGGGGGGGGGGGGGGGGGGGGGGGGGGGGGGGGGGGGGGGGGGGGGGGGGGGGGGGGGGGGGGGGGGGGGGGGGGGGGGGGGGGGGGGGGGGGGGGGGGGGGGGGGGGGGGGGGGGGGGGGGGGGGGGGGGGGGGGGGGGGGGGGGGGGGGGGGGGGGGGGGGGGGGGGGGGGGGGGGGGGGGGGGGGGGGGGGGGGGGGGGGGGGGGGGGGGGGGGGGGGGGGGGGGGGGGGGGGGGGGGGGGGGGGGGGGGGGGGGGGGGGGGGGGGGGGGGGGGGGGGGGGGGGGGGGGGGGGGGGGGGGGGGGGGGGGGGGGGGGGGGGGGGGGGGGGGGGGGGGGGGGGGGGGGGGGGGGGGGGGGGGGGGGGGGGGGGGGGGGGGGGGGGGGGGGGGGGGGGGGGGGGGGGGGGGGGGGGGGGGGGGGGGGGGGGGGGGGGGGGGGGGGGGGGGGGGGGGGGGGGGGGGGGGGGGGGGGGGGGGGGGGGGGGGGGGGGGGGGGGGGGGGGGGGGGGGGGGGGGGGGGGGGGGGGGGGGGGGGGGGGGGGGGGGGGGGGGGGGGGGGGGGGGGGGGGGGGGGGGGGGGGGGGGGGGGGGGGGGGGGGGGGGGGGGGGGGGGGGGGGGGGGGGGGGGGGGGGGGGGGGGGGGGGGGGGGGGGGGGGGGGGGGGGGGGGGGGGGGTGGTAGGAACAATTTTGGTAACAACGCATATAGAGGAAACTTTAATTCTAGGCCGTTTCCTAGTAATTCCTCTAATAATTATGGTACTTCCTACAACAACTCTTATGGAAATTTTAATTAGATGCCCTCTGATTTTGAGACTAGTGTTAAAGAATTTATGAGTTCGCAAAAGAATTTCAATGCTTTGGTTGAAGAAAAATTGCTTAAGATTGATGAGTTGGCTAGGAACGTGGATAGAATTTCTCTTGATGTTGATTCTTTGAAACTTAGATCTACTCCACCTAAGCATGACATCAATGAGTCTCTCAAAGCCATGAGAATTTCCATTGATGAGTGCAAAGAAAGAACCGCTAGGATGCGTGCTAAAAAAGATTGCTCTGTGAAAGCGTGTTCTTCTAGTTTTCATGATAATAATGATGAAGATCTAAAAGTGATTGATGTGACTCCTATTAAATCTTTGTTTTCCCATATGAATCTTGATAAAGATGGGACTGGAGATGAGTCAACTTTAGTTAAAAGGCGTCCCAATGATTCAGAGTTTTTAGATCTTGATGCAAAAATTAATAAAAGTGGGATTGAAGAGGTCAAAACTTTACATAGCAATGAACCCACTATTTTGGATTTCAAGGAATTTAATTATGATAATTGCTCTTTGATAGATTGTACTTCCTTGTTGCAATCCGTGTTAAATTCTCCTCATACTTATTGTCGGTGTACAAAAGTAGGGGCTCTCCTTTTGACCCCTTTACTTGTGCACAGGCAGTCAGAGCCACGCGCCACGGCCACACCTAGCAGGGCAAAGGAGGGAAGCCGGAGAGAAGCCGAAGGGGGGGGGGGGGGGGGGGGGGGGGGGGGGGGGGGGGGGGGGGGGGGGGGGGGGGGGGGGGGGGGGGGGGGGGGGGGGGGGGGGGGGGGGGGGGGGGGGGGGGGGGGGGGGGGGGGGGGGGGGGGGGGGGGGGGGGGGGGGGGGGGGGGGGGGGGGGGGGGGGGGGGGGGGGGGGGGGGGGGGGGGGGGGGGGGGGGGGGGGGGGGGGGGGGGGGGGGGGGGGGGGGGGGGGGGGGGGGGGGGGGGGGGGGGGGGGGGGGGGGGGGGGGGGGGGGGGGGGGGGGGGGGGGGGGGGGGGGGGGGGGGGGGGGGGGGGGGGGGGGGGGGGGGGGGGGGGGGGGGGGGGGGGGGGGGGGGGGGGGGGGGGGGGGGGGGGGGGGGGGGGGGGGGGGGGGGGGGGGGGGGGGGGGGGGGGGGGGGGGGGGGGGGGGGGGGGGGGGGGGGGGGGGGGGGGGGGGGGGGGGGGGGGGGGGGGGGGGGGGGGGGGGGGGGGGGGGGGGGGGGGGGGGGGGGGGGGGGGGGGGGGGGGGGGGGGGGGGGGGGGGGGGGGGGGGGGGGGGGGGGGGGGGGGGGGGGGGGGGGGGGGGGGGGGGGGGGGGGGGGGGGGGGGGGGGGGGGGGGGGGGGGGGGGGGGGGGGGGGGGGGGGGGGGGGGGGGGGGGGGGGGGGGGGGGGGGGGGGGGGGGGGGGGGGGGGGGGGGGGGGGGGGGGGGGGGGGGGGGGGGGGGGGGGGGGGGGGGGGGGGGGGGGGGGGGGGGGGGGGGGGGGGGGGGGGGGGGGGGGGGGGGGGGGGGGGGGGGGGGGGGGGGGGGGGGGGGGGGGGGGGGGGGGGGGGGGGGGGGGGGGGGGGGGGGGGGGGGGGGGGGGGGGGGGGGGGGGGGGGGGGGGGGGGGGGGGGGGGGGGGGGGGGGGGGGGGGGGGGGGGGGGGGGGGGGGGGGGGGGGGGGGGGGGGGGGGGGGGGGGGGGGGGGGGGGGGGGGGGGGGGGGGGGGGGGGGGGGGGGGGGGGGGGGGGGGGGGGGGGGGGGGGGGGGGGGGGGGGGGGGGGGGGGGGGGGGGGGGGGGGGGGGGGGGGGGGGGGGGGGGGGGGGGGGGGGGGGGGGGGGGGGGGGGGGGGGGGGGGGGGGGGGGGGGGGGGGGGGGGGGGGGGGGGGGGGGGGGGGGGGGGGGGGGGGGGGGGGGGGGGGGGGGGGGGGGGGGGGGGGGGGGGGGGGGGGGGGGGGGGGGGGGGGGGGGGGGGGGGGGGGGGGGGGGGGGGGGGGGGGGGGGGGGGGGGGGGGGGGGGGGGGGGGGGGGGGGGGGGGGGGGGGGGGGGGGGGGGGGGGGGGGGGGGGGGGGGGGGGGGGGGGGGGGGGGGGGGGGGGGGGGGGGGGGGGGGGGGGGGGGGGGGGGGGGGGGGGGGGGGGGGGGGGGGGGGGGGGGGGGGGGGGGGGGGGGGGGGGGGGGGGGGGGGGGGGGGGGGGGGGGGGGGGGGGGGGGGGGGGGGGGGGGGGGGGGGGGGGGGGGGGGGGGGGGGGGGGGGGGGGGGGGGGGGGGGGGGGGGGGGGGGGGGGGGGGGGGGGGGGGGGGGGGGGGGGGGGGGGGGGGGGGGGGGGGGGGGGGGGGGGGGGGGGGGGGGGGGGGGGGGGGGGGGGGGGGGGGGGGGGGGGGGGGGGGGGGGGGGGGGGGGGGGGGGGGGGGGGGGGGGGGGGGGGGGGGGGGGGGGGGGGGGGGGGGGGGGGGGGGGGGGGGGGGGGGGGGGG
Source organism: Thinopyrum obtusiflorum (assembly GCA_036873465.1). Taxonomy (NCBI): domain Eukaryota; kingdom Viridiplantae; phylum Streptophyta; class Magnoliopsida; order Poales; family Poaceae; genus Thinopyrum; species Thinopyrum obtusiflorum. Next base: position 4,545 of record JAAAWM010011055.1, on the reverse strand, counting down.
GGGGGGGGGGGGGGGGGGGGGGGGGGGGGGGGGGGGGGGGGGGGGGGGGGGGGGGGGGGGGGGGGGGGGGGGGGGGGGGGGGGGGGGGGGGGGGGGGGGGGGGGGGGGGGGGGGGGGGGGGGGGGGGGGGGGGGGGGGGGGGGGGGGGGGGGGGGGGGGGGGGGGGGGGGGGGGGGGGGGGGGGGGGGGGGGGGGGGGGGGGGGGGGGGGGGGGGGGGGGGGGGGGGGGGGGGGGGGGGGGGGGGGGGGGGGGGGGGGGGGGGGGGGGGGGGGGGGGGGGGGGGGGGGGGGGGGGGGGGGGGGGGGGGGGGGGGGGGGGGGGGGGCTTTGAAGCACAAGTGTGGTAAAAGGATAGTAACATTGCCCCTTCTCTCTTTTCTCTATTTTTTTCTTTTTTTCTTTCTTTTCTCTTTTTTGGGGCCTTCTCCTTTTTTTGGCCTTTTCTCTCTTCTTCTTTTTATTTTCTCACATGGGACAATGCTCTAATAATGAAGATCATCACACTTTTATTTACTTACAACTCAAAAATTACAACTCGATACTAGAACAAAATATGACTCCATGTGAATGCCTCCGGCGGTGTACCGGGATGTGCAATGACTCAAGAGTGACATGTATAAAAAATGATGAATGGTGGCTTTGCCACAAGTACGATGTCAACTACATGATCATGCAAAGCAATATGACAATGATGATGTGTGTCATAATAAACGGAACAGTGGAAAGTTGCATGGCAATATATCTCGGAATGGCTATGGAAATGCCATAATAGGTAGGTATAGTGGCTGTTTTGAGGAAGGTATATGGTGGGTTTTTGGTACCGGTGAAAATTGCGCGGCACAAGAGAGGCTAGCAATGGTGGAAGGGTGAGAGTGCGTATAATCCATGGACTCAAAATTAGTCATAAAGAACTCACATACTTATTGCAAAAATCTATTAGTCATCAAAACGGGGGGGGGGGGGGGGGGGGGGGGGGGGGGGGGGGGGGGGGGGGGGGGGGGGGGGGGGGGGGGGGGGGGGGGGGGGGGGGGGGGGGGGGGGGGGGGGGGGGGGGGGGGGGGGGGGGGGGGGGGGGGGGGGGGGGGGGGGGGGGGGGGGGGGGGGGGGGGGGGGGGGGGGGGGGGGGGGGGGGGGGGGGGGGGGGGGGGGGGGGGGGGGGGGGGGGGGGGGGGGGGGGGGGGGGGGGGGGGGGGGGGGGGGGGGGGGGGGGGGGGGGGGGGGGGGGGGGGGGGGGGGGGGGGGGGGGGGGGGGGGGGGGGGGGGGGGGGGGGGGGGGGGGGGGGGGGGGGGGGGGGGGGGGGGGGGGGGGGGGGGGGGGGGGGGGGGGGGGGGGGGGGGGGGGGGGGGGGGGGGGGGGGGGGGGGGGGGGGGGGGGGGGGGGGGGGGGGGGGGGGGGGGGGGGGGGGGGGGGGGGGGGGGGGGGGGGGGGGGGGGGGGGGGGGGGGGGGGGGGGGGGGGGGGGGGGGGGGGGGGGGGGGGGGGGGGGGGGGGGGGGGGGGGGGGGGGGGGGGGGGGGGGGGGGGGGGGGGGGGGGGGGGGGGGGGGGGGGGGGGGGGGGGGGGGGGGGGGGGGGGGGGGGGGGGGGGGGGGGGGGGGGGGGGGGGGGGGGGGGGGGGGGGGGGGGGGGGGGGGGGGGGGGGGGGGGGGGGGGGGGGGGGGGGGGGGGGGGGGGGGGGGGGGGGGGGGGGGGGGGGGGGGGGGGGGGGGGGGGGGGGGGGGGGGGGGGGGGGGGGGGGGGGGGGGGGGGGGGGGGGGGGGGGGGGGGGGGGGGGGGGGGGGGGGGGGGGGGGGGGGGGGGGGGGGGGGGGGGGGGGGGGGGGGGGGGGGGGGGGGGGGGGGGGGGGGGGGGGGGGGGGGGGGGGGGGGGGGGGGGGGGGGGGGGGGGGGGGGGGGGGGGGGGGGGGGGGGGGGGGGGGGGGGGGGGGGGGGGGGGGGGGGGGGGGGGGGGGGGGGGGGGGGGGGGGGGGGGGGGGGGGGGGGGGGGGGGGGGGGGGGGGGGGGGGGGGGGGGGGGGGGGGGGGGGGGGGGGGGGGGGGGGGGGGGGGGGGGGGGGGGGGGGGGGGGGGGGGGGGGGGGGGGGGGGGGGGGGGGGGGGGGGGGGGGGGGGGGGGGGGGGGGGGGGGGGGGGGGGGGGGGGGGGGGGGGGGGGGGGGGGGGGGGGGGGGGGGGGGGGGGGTGAAAGAATTATGAACGGTGGCTTTGCCACAAATACAATGTCATACATGATCATGCAAAGCAATATGACAATGATGGAGCGTGTCATAGTAAACGGAACGGTCGAAAGTTGCATGGCAATATATCTCGAAATGGCTATGGAAATGCCATGATAGGTAGGTAGGGTGGATGTTTTGAGGAAGGTATATGGTGGGTGTATGATACTGGCGAAAAGTGCGCGGTATTAGAGAGGCTAGCAATGGTGGAAGAAATAAAAGTGCGTATAATCCATGGACTCAACATTAGTCATAAAGAACTCATATACTTATTGCAAAAATTTACAAGTTATCGAAGCAAAGTATTACGTGCATACTCCTAGGGGGATAGATTGGTAGGAAAAGACCGTCGCTCGTCCCCGACTGCCACTCATAAGGAAGACAATCAATAAATAAATCATGCTCCGACTTCATCACATAACGGTTCACCATATGTGCATGCTACGGGAATCACAAACTTTAACACAAGTATTTCACAAATTCACAACTACTCAACTAGCATGACTCTAATATCATCATCTCCATATCTCAAAACAATTATCAAGCATCAAACTTCTCATAGTATTCAACACACTCATAAGAATTTTTTTACTAATCTTGAATGCCTATCATAATTAAAGCAAATTACCATGCTGTTTTGTAGAACTCTCAAAATAATCTAAGTGAAGTATGAGAGAACAATAGTTTCTATAAAACAAATCCACCACCGTGCTCTAAAAGATATAAGTGAAGCACTAGAGCAAAAACTATATAACTCAAAAGATATAAGTGAAGCACATAGAGTATTCTAACAATTTCCGAATCATGTGTGTCTCTCTCAGAAGGTGTGTACAACAAGGATGACTGTGGCGAACTAACAGACAAAGACTCAAATAATACAAGACGCTCCAAGCAAAACACATATCATGCAATGAATAATAATATAGCTCCAAGTAGAGTTACCGATGGAAGTAGACGAAAGAGGGGATGCCTTCCGGGGCATCCCCAAGGGGGGGGGGGGGGGGGGGGGGGGGGGGGGGGGGGGGGGGGGGGGGGGGGGGGGGGGGGGGGGGGGGGGGGGGGGGGGGGGGGGGGGGGGGGGGGGGGGGGGGGGGGGGGGGGGGGGGGGGGGGGGGGGGGGGGGGGGGGGGGGGGGGGGGGGGGGGGGGGGGGGGGGGGGGGGGGGGGGGGGGGGGGGGGGGGGGGGGGGGGGGGGGGAGTGTGTTGAATGCTAAGAAAAGTTTGATGCTTGATGATTGTTTTGAGATATGGAGGTAATAATATCAAAGTCATGCTAGTTGAGTAGTTTTGAAATTGAGAAATACTTGTATTGAAGTTTGCAAGTCCCATAGCATGCACGTGTGGTAAACGTTATGCAACAAATTTGAAACATGAGGTGTTATTTGATTGTCTTCCTTATGAGTGGCGGTCGGGGACGAGCGATGGTCTTTTCCTACCAATCTATCCCCTTAGGAGCATGCGCGTAGTGCCGAGGTTTTTGATGACTTGTAGATTTTTGCAATAAGTATGTGAGTTCTTTATGACTAATGTTGAGTCCATGGATTATATGCACTATCACCCTTCCATCCTTGCTAGCCTCTTCGGTACCGTGCATTGCCCTTTCTCACATTGAGAGTTGGCGCAAACTTCGCCGGTGCATCCAAACCTCGTGATATGATACGCTCTTTCACACATAAACCTCCTTATATCTTCCTCAAAACGGGGACCATACCTACCTATCATGGCATTTACATAGCCATTCCGAGATATATTGCCATGCAACTTTCCACCGTTCCGTTTATTATGACACGCTTCATCATTGTCATATTGCCTTGCATGATCATATAGTTGACATCGTATTTGTGGCAAAGCCACCATGCATATTATTTCATACATGTCACTGTTGATTCATTGCCCATTGCGGTACACCGCCGGCGGCATTCATATAGTCATATTTTGTTCTAGTATCGAGTTGTAATCATTGAGTTGTAAATAAATAGAAGTGTGATGATCATCATTAATAGAGCATTGTCCCAAAAAAAAGAGAAAGGCCAAAAAAAGAAGGCCCAGAAAAACAAAGGGACAATGCTACTATCCTTATTCCACACTTGTGCTTCAAAATAGCACCATGAACTTCATGATAGAGAGTATCTTGTTTTTCCACTTTCATATACTAGTGGAAAATTTTCATTATAGAACTTGGCTTGTATATTCCAACAATGGGCTTTCTCAAATGCCCTAGGTCTTCATGAGCAAGCAAGTTGGATGCACACCCACTTAGTTTCTTTTGTTGAGCTTTCATACATTTATAGCTCTAGTGCATCTGTTGCATCGCAATCCCTACTCCTTGCATTTG